>JWZT01001864.1:30595-49367 GCA_000827895.1 Thelohanellus kitauei | reverse complement strand
ATTCCACTGTATTTTTGCCACCTTACAATCCATTTCTCAACATCATTGAAAATTTATTTTCGAAATTGATATTTGTTGTAAAGCAGAGGAATTTAAGAAAATTCAAGAAACGAAGAAGAAATTTTTCGAATGAATTTGTATTCATCTCTTACTATGGCCTTTTATACAAAAATGGGGTAATATCTACCAGAATACATCAGAAGAGTACCTACTGAAACTTAGTTATTTGGTTTGTATTAGCATTTTTAGAACCCTTTAAAAAATCCTATCGATTGGTGCCAAATTTCGGCCACTGCTTCAGAATTAAAAGCTGATTGATACACGCTGTATTGATGTGAAGAAACAATGGCCAATAATAATGTACGAATTATGGATACCTTCAAACCCGAATAAAAACGAGCGCTGATATACAATGAGCACTAGTCAATTAAATTGTTAATATTCTCCTTCGATCTTTGATTTTCAGTATACACTGACAAAACAAGTTTTGAAAATCGCGCATAGAAAGATCATTGACCACGAGAGAAATATTTAAAACTCCACTGTTAACAAATTCGTAATTTTTGTCTGATAATTTTTTGCCGATATCGTTCATAGGGATGTAGAAAAAAAAGTAAATAAATGTCCCGAGAGTTTTTGTAATTTCACAGTGAGAATTAAAGAAATGCTTGATGATTGAAAGAGTGATTTAGTTGGTAGTCCAAAAGGAATACGCACATTCAGGTTCGGATCATCATGAAGGAATATGTTAAAAGTAATACAGAGAAACTAAACTTTGAGAGAAATGTTTAATTTAGCAATAGCTAAATAGTTTATTATAAATCTCAGTCAGCGCTCTTTCAATTGTTAGTCCTGATCAGTTCGTCCCTGAGGGATCTTGATAAATTTCGTAAATACCAAAAGCCATGTTCGTTCATCCAAATCCTCTGGGTCCCTTAAAAGTCGATTGTTTTTCTAATAAATTATTATTGATACGATGAGACGCATATATAATTTGAAGAGGATGATATTCATCAAAACAGCCAGTGGCATTCCAAAAAAGATAATCTTAAGAATGGATCTCCTCAAACTAAAACCGCGATGACAATCTAAAACACTAATTTTTATAACCTTGTCTTTTGTCTGGTTGTATGAACTCTATGCGCTCAGCTGCTTTCCCTGAAGTATGGATAACGAGCATGAAATCTCTGAAGCAGTCCTTGTAGAATACTTGACAGACTGGAGTAAACAAAGCTTCAATTAGGACATTTTTACAAGGCTTCTCACCCCACTTTTCGACATGAACCACTGGTACCTTACACCTGTTGAGTTTTCCAGTGGACAGGATGTTCAGCGCACAATCTTCGAAGTCCCGACAATAAACCTTCGGATTCAACAATAAATAAATTATTTACTCCGATCAATTCACAACCAGGTCCGAAATATCCTCTCAGACAGACACAGTCTCCACAATCACAAGTGCCATGACCAGAACAAATCTAATTTAATGGCAAGTACATACAAGCGATTTTTTAGTGCGCCTACAATAATTCAGTACGATCGGATGGGTACAAAAAACATTGGTGCAACCTTCCCCCAAAACGGATGATTGCAGGTGCACTTACCGCATTGCATGTACCCTGTGAGTTGCCAAATATAAAAGATAAAAATACATAACCCTCGCTTCGTTGACGGGCAATCCAAATCGCTACAACTGCAACCAACACCATACTGCTCCGTTACCGACTTCATTAGTAATATAATACATATTGGCATTTGCACTTTTTACAAACGCACTTGCCGAATTCACCACATTGGTTATCTTGGATACACTCTGGTGTAGCAACATCAGAATCTGTTTTGCTGCACTGACAATTTTCGCCTTCCCTAGGATTAGATATGCGCTACCAATCAGGATCGCAAACACATCTTCCGCATCTAAGCTCTCCTTTTCCACCACACTTCAGTTCACTTTATCACAATGAGCATTACGCTTCATGGTTCCTCTCCGGGGTTTCATTGCAACCACAACTACAAGAAACTTGCGCTCTAATTTGAAGCTTAAAAAATCCATTCACTTTCACATAGGAACTATCTATCAAGCGATGTTACCTTGTTGTATTAGGGAGACAATTAGAGCGAGCTATTTTGATAGTCAATTTGACTCTATCCCTTTCCTTCAGGGCCGGACACTCTAAGGAGTCACTCACGAGGGTGTTAGTGTCGCCACTTCATTAAATTATCCAAAGATACCATTGAAGGGTGTACTCAACTTTAAATTCAGATTTCAAGTAATCTAGGTTAAATTTGATATGCCGAGTCGACTCGAATAATTGGTCAAACATACTTTGAGCGCGCTGATGATCGATTCTTTCAGCGACTGATGAACCATCTCACTGAAGGGTTCTATACCGGCGACTTGATGCTTGAAGCTCTCGGATAGAACCTGATAAATATGTAATTAAAAAAAGCACAAAAATATATGGCATTTACTATAAGTGGTTTAGAATTTAGGTAATACATCTACAGTTCCGGGGAATAAACTCAGTCTGTTATATCCCTAAATAGAAACATTCTGTCGCATAAGCTATACCAATACGGTCTAGAAATCGTTGATACAAAGTTTTCCTGATTCTGGTAGCCAGGTGACTCAGGCTCCAACAAAGGAATAAAACACCTAAAGTCCGATTTTCAAATGGATCCTACCAGGATCTGATACTCTTAATCTTATGAAAGGTATTGTGACGTAATTTTGGCGAATAAATAAAAGATCGTCTCGAGTATTTTTTGGAAATTTCAGAAAATATAGATACACTCCAAAATGATGTTCTAGCAAGAAGGTATCGACTCGGACTATACTTAACCCTACAAAACTCTGTAAACAGTAAAAAGAATCGTTAAGCTTTCTCTG
The DNA here is from genome assembly GCA_000827895.1 of Thelohanellus kitauei. Classification (NCBI taxonomy): domain Eukaryota; kingdom Metazoa; phylum Cnidaria; class Myxozoa; order Bivalvulida; family Myxobolidae; genus Thelohanellus; species Thelohanellus kitauei. The sequence continues at coordinate 46,477 of JWZT01001864.1, read as the reverse complement.
AATACACCCTTCGATAACGCCATAACATATTACATAGAAAAAACATCTATATCGCTGCCGGATGTTTTAGATACAAACGAACCATAACATGACAAGCAGGCCAGTTTTATATTGCTTATTACTAAAAACGACGGAATAAAAGTGTGAATCTGTTATCTCCAAAAGAAATATACTTCGTTTGCAGCAAATTTGATAAATGTTAAATCAGGATGGGAAACTCAGTGGTATCGTTATTGTATATTATTCTTAAGAATGCGACCTTAAGAAGTACTGATGATCAAGAAGTTAATTGTTCTGATGGTTAATAGTGCGCTTCAGAATATAGATCTTAGATAAATGGTGCCATTTAAACTAAATTCTAAAGCTGTCGGTCTAATTCTTAAACGAGCATAAATGAAAAGATTTCTACAAATATTTACAATGAAGTTTAGGAGTATCAAACTATATAAAAAAAATAGGGGATATAGGTAATAATGACGAAGCTTAAACGTCACTACAATGGTTCGTCGTTTCAACAAAAAATCCTTTTTTAATGATTTTGGGTGATATCAAACGGGCGAGTGTCAAGTTTTAAAAGGTAGCATAAGATGGGTTTGCAGCAAGATCTATTAAGATGCTCGAAGATCGCGAACCAGTAAGTCGCTTTATCTAAATTCGTTTAAAATAATTGAGGTAAAATCTACTGTTAAAAGAAATATAGGTATCACGGATGCATATTAGAAAAAATTAAACATGAATAATATTCTAGCTATGGCTTTATGAGCCAGATTTGAAAAAATCGAGAAATTCCCCAGTCACAATCTCTAAATCATTTCTTAAATATGACGACAATATCGGCCTACGACTGCTAATATATCTAGGTAAATCGATACTTAAAAATATAATAGTGGAGGTGACTTTTCATATGACAAAAATCAAAGAATCACTTACTTGGTAGTGTTTCACTTTGTCTGGAAGTGTAAGGAACAACACCCGAATGTTGTTTTTTGAGAGAGATTCTTCTAAGAGATGAGGGTGTATGTAGTCCTGAATTATTTTCAGTAAGAACCCAATCCATAGTTTTTAAGACTTGAGAATTCCCCATTTTGCACTTCCCATCATGGGGATTGTAGAACGCAATGATCTGGTTCACAAACAACCAAACATTGCCTTGACCAACGCGTTTCGATTTGGATTCAGTGACTACAATCATAAGTCGCGTGACGTCATTTCCTTGTTCCCATCCAATCTTGATTATGTATGAAAAATACTTTATCTGAACACTCGCTAACTTGAATCATAGCATCAAGAACGGCTTCGGCATCATCGCTTGGACGAGTATCGTCGCTAACCAAGTGTACCTAGATTTTCATGTGAATCACTTTTATTAATTCTCTATCAATTGTCATGGATTGCAAATTCTTGAACACATACATATCGGAGCTGTTGCTAAAAATTAGTCAATAAATTCAACAGGGAGTCAAGAATGAAAGAATTTTTCACAAAAATTTCTGTTCGCTTGTATCAGAGATTGTGCCATTTCTCCATTCGCCTTATTCAAATTTTCCATATCGTTAAAACCATCACAAACCCCTAGATGTTTGCAAACGTGCTAATTTTTGAAGACTAGAACAATAGTCCCCTCTAAAATGTCTTCCTAACTACCATTAATATCCAATATTATGCTCAAAGATGAATAACAAAGCTGCACGAGAACAATTAGACTTGTCAGAAACCTCGGTCTGTATGCTGTGATTATTTACACAAGCAAGACTTTTCATGTTGCAAAACAGCTCGATGTGAGGTCCATTTGCCTGCTTGGAAATGCCGGGTGTAAACACCTGCGGCATATTAAAAAACATATTCTAACTTGTGAAAAAATTAACAGGACACAAGTATCGAGAATTACAAGTAACTTGAATTTAATCTCTTAAACGGAACTTGTTCTGAGAGAACGAATTCTCATTCGGTAGTGCGATGTCAAAGTGATGGAGAAGATCAAGGAGAGTCGAGCCAGTGAGATTATGGTACATCCTTACTACCTATTTGAAAAGTACCGCTATCAGGAGCTTAACTTTGTAAAATATTGGCACCACTATTTGCCAATATCCTCAAACAAGCCTGTTTAAGTGATTACTGATTAGAAGAAGTCACCAAAGAGGAAATCCATGAAAGAGATATCGTAAAAATGTCAGCAGATTGGATTAGGCCGTCACTCAATGAATTATAATTGTTCATGATTAAACGAGGCAAAAAATTATCTTAAAATTTCGCACTCTTTAATTTCGATGGAGTGAAAGTTGAGAAAAACTGTCAGTCACACACTTACTCAAGAAGCGTCTTCAAGATTCTTGTGATATGCTGATTGTAAAAGTACTGAATTGACATATATCACTCGTACTTATAGGCCCACTGATGGTAGCCTTACCAGTACGAGAAGTGTTAAAGAAGGTGATGAAATAAATAACTTATGGATAAGTACTTACTCAGATGTACTTCCAGACGAAGCTTGGATGAACTGGAAAGTGGGATTATTGGAAAATTTTCCAATTCCGATCTTTATTTCTCTGAAACGTTCCTTCAGATCTTCAGCTCACGTAAAAATATTGCTCATACCAAGATCGTCCAAGATTGCAGATATTTTCGTCAACATGTCATTTATCTCCTGACTAGCGTGAATCAAGAAATAAATATTCAGCTTGGAAACGGGCAGCGTATTCAATAACACATCAAACTGTGTTGCCTCATCTAGATCATTAATCAACCAAACCCGGTCTCAGATATGCTTGAACATTTTCGGGAATAATATGCAAGCCAGCTCTGTCAACAAACGCATGAGTCTGGGGTAATGTTGCGTCCTAACCGTACAAGTTGACCTCGGATCGTACACATGCTGGGACGAGAAGACAGTCCTTTGACATAAATACGGTGTGTTTTTATAGACTCGCCCTTCGGCCTTGGTTAGTGTGGCGTATAAACCTTGAATTTTAACCGCCGATAATACTCATCCAGCGACTCGTAAGCATTCTTTCCACCTTTATGAGAGTCACATTTATCTTCTGTCCACTCATCCTGGGTTAATATTGCGTCCATACATCAAACTTTGGCAAACCAAAGTTTTCGTTCAGGTACATGTCAAGAGTCTTTGGTTCTCTAACCACACAGTGGCGCCTCCCCTCTTGAGTCTCCGATGAATTAACGTAAGGGGCCTTGATAATAAATGAAACTACCATATCGAGAATCCACATGCACTGGGAATTCGATATGCATGTTTCGCATTCCTCATAACCGAAGCACGGGTTTCGTATGACAAAGAAAGTGCTTGTAATTAACCAATGGACTGAAAAGAATACTAGCAGCGAAACCCCACCAACAACCATTTTAACCATTACGGTAAATGCCGAAATCCAGAAGTGATGACCATCAATAGTTTTTAAACACGATTACGTATAATTCCAAGCGTTGTTCATCTCTTAAATAACCTGTTTGAGCCAATAATATTCATATTTTATGTGTTAGACTAACTTGATGCTTAACTAGAATCGGTTATACTGGGTTGCCATGGATTTAGATACAGAATATATGTTGTGACATAAAGGCTTAAGGATCAACACGTAACTAGGCTACGAGCAATAACAATATAGAGATGTCATTTTTTTATTTCAACACAGTATCAGATATTTATCAAGTGCGGGGATCTTAATAGAATACACGTGACAAATCAAGAAACCCACGTGCATGTAAGAAGACGCCTGTTTTAAATTTACTATTTTTCTCATTCAAATATTGTATTCTAGGACGTAAAAAAACATGGATTTCATATGTAAAATCTTATGAAACTAAATAATACGCATGTTGATAGATTTGCTATTATCCTGTTACATAATTTGATCTTATTTTCATCTGTTATTACCAAACTATCTAATTTGATAGTATTTTGATAAGGCCACTTTTTCTGCCCTCGATTACCTAGAAAGAAGTTTAGAATTTAAGCTATGTATCGTCATTTATAACGTCATTTAATACTTTAATTCAAAAGTCCTCAACGCGTCGCAATATAATTCTCCAAAGATTAGGGTACTTATTAATTGATGCAACTTTCCAGATACTTGTAATTTTTTGAGTCGATTTAAATGTTCTTATATTTCACACAGAACTTTTCTAATCCAATGTTGAAATGTTGACTCTATAAATTAACAGGAAAGCCGCAATGAATTGGAAAAACGTCACCGCGCCTCGCAATCATGTGAAAATCATGTTTTTAATCTAAATTACGTCATCAGCTGAGAACAAGATCTTTTTTGTCTTTGGATTTCAGATGATTCTCTGAGTTTGTAAGATTTTCAGATTTAGGAGTAATAATTAATATGGCAGAGGTTAATATTCCATTCTTTCACGTCTGAGGAACACCCTCAATCTATGAAACCAGTAAATTTGATAAATAGAGTAAACATACGACGTTAACTTTAACACGTTTCCCGTGGGAAGGGATCTTTGAAAGATTATACGCGAAGTTTACAAGATTACACGCATTCTTAAAATATAGATATATTGGTTTTTATGTTGGTATTAGATGTTAATCCTAAAAGGATGCAAGAGCCTACCTCATGAATGTGGGTTTAAAGTGTCTTTTTTTAAATAAAACTCAGCATATCACATATTCGTCTCTTTAAATTCAATAAATGTTCGCTCGGTTTCATGATAATTCATTTGCATTTTCCCTTGAGTCGCGCCTGATCCATTTCTTTTTTTAGGTTTTTACACACACAACTACGCTATCAGAGATTTTTCACATTTCTTCTTTTACAAGCGAATTTCTGATCGGTATTCAGGGATTAGGGGATGAGCTTTTGGGAAATGTGCACCGACAAGAGTATGTCACTACCCCAACCCTTACAATAAGTGTGTTTAGCAAACTCTGACTCCCGTAAAGGATGGTTTTTATATGATAAAGTGTTGTCATGTTTGAAATCTAACCTACACAGATCAAAAAAAATATAAATCTTATACAAATCTAGATATTTCGTAATTTTTAGGGTAAGATTTGAAGTAATTTTGAATATAGAGTCCATATCTACTTTTTCTATCTTTTGAGAGACACTTTTTTCCTTGTTTCTAAATGTCTGAAAAGTTCATTTCTTGTTTTTCACATTCGTGGACCTAAAAATTCTCCCATATCGATAGGAATATAAATCTGAGTTACGTGGAATCATTTATGCTTCGAAAATATCACTGCGATGATGCATTTGCTTTCCGACATCTTCATATATTACTCTATTAAGATATTGTAGACCAGGGGTTCTCAACCTGGGGGTCGAATGACAATTTTAGGGGGGTCGCCAAAGAATTCTGAAAATATGACGTAATTTTTTTATTCCAACGTGTAAAATTGATCATCCAACTCATTTTTTCTGCTTATTTTTTCGAATAGTTATTCTTCAATTGTATTGGAAATAAAGATATCGTAGCTAACTAAATCATTTTTTTCAGACATTTTAATTGTTTCAGCATAAATATCTTTAATTATTAATAGTAAATCCTATTAAACGGGTTGGAGACGCGTACGTTTACGCCAATGCGGGATCACAAATACAACAGGTATTAGTACATAGAAAGGAAAATAAATTAAAATAGTGTGAAGAAACGAAAGTTATAGTGATGTNGATCTCTGTGAAGAATTATTAACTCTTTTTGAATCAGAAAGAAAAACCATAGTACGAATGACTTTATAGCGAAGAATGTGATTTTACAGAAAATAAATTATAGGGTATATATATTTTACATATTGAGTTATTTCAATTAAATTATGTAAGGACCAGGTGCAATATGCCTTTGCTTATCAGAATAGATCAAATCACTTAAAATAAAACATCAGATTTGGCAAAAGAATTTGACCAAAATAAAACCAACATCTTACTAACCCTTTCTGTGTTTAAGACAAAGAATGAAGTTGAACTGATAAAAGAAATAAATAGATAATTATTGGGAACAACATTTTCCCTTTCTTGCAAACGAAATATTATTTTTTCGATATATATCTGAAACCCATTTTGCATTTGCAAGAAATCCATTAACAGTCGTTGTTGAAGATGTTCCCGAGACATCAAGGAAGAGTTTAATGAACTCATTAATGGCTATGTTGCCCAAACTGATTTCTCCTAGATTTCAATTTGACAATTCTGGATAAAGTGTTTAGTCTTATTCAGTTATATCTGAACCGTTTTTAAGGGGTATTCAACCATTTCCACCTAAATATCTTTGAGAAAGAGGGTTTTCCGACCTTATTTCATATCAAGTCAAAATATAATATAAGATTTGACCCAGAAGATGACGTTAGTTTTTATATTTCCGAAAGAATCCCAAGAATTCCAGATCTTGTGAAACAACAACAAGATTAAACTTCGACCTGACGTGTACTTGGTAGCACATATTGTAAAAACAATATTTTATTAATTTAGTTTACATTATTATTCAGGCTCAGCTAAGGACATAAGATTTTGCATAAATAAACACCATTAATATTGTGATTAGGTTAAAATGAAAATTAAATTATGCAATTGACAAATATTAAACTTAATTTTATAAATTAAAAGCAGAAATATATTTTGAACAAAAATAATTGCATATTTTTTCGACTTTAAACATAAAATAATGTTATGTATGGTTTCTGAAATTTTAAATTTTATCGTGTGTATAACTAATATATACTATGATTACGATTTGTAAATTTAAAAACCTACAATTAAGTATGACATCATAAAAAAGTTAAAATGGGGGTCGCAGCGCTTTGAAAAAAGGGATTAGAGGGATTAAGGGGGTCGCGGCCGAAAAAAGGTTGAGAACCACTGTTGTAGACCATGGCACCCATCTTCAGATAACATTTTAAAATATAGGGACGGTAAACTTATACGTTAGTTTTACCATGAACTGGTATCTCTGGTAAATTAAAAAGTAACTTTGAGGTAACAAGTGCAGTTTTTCATACCAAAGGTCTTTATGCGTATCCCATGGAATCCTGAAACTCAATCTCTTCTTTTGTGTCCTCGGATATTTAATGGTATTTTTGCCATCGTATTATATGGATCTTCTGTCAAAGAATTTCTAGAATTTTTACAAGAAAGAACCAATTATTCAACCAGTAAACATATCCATCCGTTCATTCCTCAACTTTCAATTACTGGATTTTTCCTCAAGCAGCAATCTTTATTTGAAACTACTAATTATTCAGGAGAAGTCATTAACATCGGACACCATGTTTCGTTTATTTCAGAGAATTCGCCTATTTAAGAACGTTTTCCTCGGTGGTCAAATTAGTGTTCATAATAAAGTTTTTTATGAAACCGAGGAATCTTAGTTACCACATTTCATAATTTTTGGCTTATTAAGTAACATATTTTGGATGTTAAAAGTTATATTTTAAAAGCACAACCATCTATGGAGGGTATATTCTAAATTCGCTATGCCAATTTTATACTCTTATGAAAACTGTCCTGAATGAGATATTGTGCATCAGATTAACTTTTCAAACTCTTCTTCAGGTTCTTGAATAATATTCTTACATAAAGTATATTTTTTGTCACTATTTGAGCATTTTACTTTGCTTTTTTGCAAAATTCACATTGTGATCAACAAGAATGGTAAGATTATGTCTCATGCTTTAATATTATGAATCATGCGGAATGATGTCACTTTTTAAGAGACATCCCTATTCCCCATAAAATGCATACTGCCATTTCAGTTAGTACGAAGTCTTAGGCGTCTCAGTTTAAAGAATCAGTTGAAATTCGCACATTTTGAACAAATATAACAAGTAAAGCAGCGATTTCTCCAGAGTCCTTTAGTTCTAAAGTCATTCTAGATTCCATCCAAATACTTTTGTTGGTACTTATATTTATTCGAAGCCAGTTTACACTTCATGCTATATAAAATCCAGTGGCATTAAATCATTCTTATAGATATTCCTAAATACGGTTGGCTGATTGCGTGATCTGATGGACCGACTCAGCCGTTTTATTCTTTCCAATGTATCAATCTTCATTGCCTTAAATTTAGAGCATAAAATATTCTTTTCATGGATTAAAAATTCAAGTGAAATAATCGGGGATTTCCATTTCTTTATAAACTAAGAGTTAAAATATTTCTATTGACAGATTTTTTAACCATGAGACTCAAAACTTCGATAAACTGTTATTGTTTTATCAATTTCCAAGAACTTCTCCTTAAATCCCTTTCCATTAATATGAAAAAGGTGCCTAACTCTAGAACAAGTGTTTTACTCTAAGGGAATTTGTAGACAATTTTGTAAATAGTGGTTTCTTTGTGATTCGATGAAACTTGGAGAACATGTCAACCCATAAATCGTTTCAGATAATATGAAAGTTTAGAGTGGTGGGAACGTTTGTCAAGGCTTTTATAGAAAGGGAAGATTTCTAATAGGGGTGGATTAGTCGCTGATACTTAGGAGTGTTTTTCAAATTTGAGTAAAGAGGAATGGAGCTCTCTGATTTTATAAACAAGCAGCTTAGGAATGTTCAAAACTTTACATGATCATATCTACCTGACATTGGGTTTCACCTAAATAAGGGATTGGACAGATAATCATTAACGTGACAGGAAAATTGGAAGGTTCTTACCAATTGTATTTAATGTTACAGGTTATGGCCTATTGAAGTATTGGTCATTTGTTGGTATTAAAAATGGGGTACTTAATGACAATTACTCGGGAAGAGAAGATATTTAAAAACTACAAAATGATATTAAGTGACTAAAGTGCTTAAATTTCTGAAATAGATTTCTCATTATTCACCACATTAAAGCGTAACCATTGCGAATTGGTTTGGAATTAGTTGATTAACAGTAAAACGCATTTAAAGAAAGTCAATCTGAAATATCTGTGAGTAAAGCATGGTGACAGGAACTCGCAATCTTCAAATGTCTAATCAGTCAACAATCATTGAGTATATTTGACTTCATATTGGTCTTTTGCTGATTTTGATTTACGTTGTCTATTTTAACACAATTATACAACTTAAACGGCCTTCAGTAGTCACAGCTTTCAATTCCATGCGCTTAGAACCATAACATCAATATTTGAAAAACAGGTTAGGAAGTATATTTGTGCTGAGGATGCACGTAAATACAATCTATTCTATATAAATATTTCGTTAGGAAGTCGGCTTTAATTTACTTAGAACAAAATCGAGCGTTCTGTGAATAAAATCGATGTCAATCATTTCAAATATGAAGTAATCTGAATCCCTCTAAGGCAAAAAAAATATATATCCTTGATTGGTTGTTATCAAACAGTGTGATTTTGCAAAGAGAAAGTCAGTATCGGTGTATTTTTTGACTACGAAGTGAAAGATTGTTCAACTTCTTTTGTGTATTGTCTCTCAAGGATAATTTCCATCAACCAGGAATCAAAATGTTTTATTAATTGTATATAAAGATACCTTTATCGCTAAACAGGTCCTTAAAAAGATAAGACCAAATATTTGTTTCTTACGATGATAGAGAAAGTCTCTTCCTTGCATCTATGGTTATAGTATCTTTCTTAATTTATCATATTGCATATGAAATCCCGCAACTATCTCTAGACGTCTATGAATCGTGCATCTTAACATCGTCTTGGAAGCATGCCATGATTTACTGAGATGGTATAATTGTCCAGTCTCAGGCGAAAAAAATATCTCGTGTTTAAATTCTTTACAAAATTCATTATTTTTATCATTAGTCTCAATCTGTTTATTTGAGAAAAGGGACATTTAAACACTTAAATTCTAAGTGTTGGATATATGAAAATGGCAATTTGACAAAGATAGGTCAGTGGTTCCCAAACCATGCTCACCAGCTGTTTAGAAGTTGCTAGCGGTGTTTCGATATTTTTTAATTCATTTTAGATATTTCAAAAATAACTTCTAAACACAGCTTACGTATGGTAGCTCAATCTAGTCATGGCTTTAACCTGTTTATAATCATGTGCTCCAATTGATTTACCTAGAAAACTTTAATATGTAGACAATGATATTACAAAAGAATTCCTCAAGTCGTTATGACTATTAATTTTTAATATAAGCACTTATAGCATTCAGCATTACACTTAGTTTTATGCTTAAATAAGATTTTCAAATTGAAATTTCCCTTATAAATCAAAACAAGGCCGATAATAATCTTAAATTGAAATTTTCCTAAAAGTGATAATGTCCTTTTTGGTGAATTCTATTAGTTGAACGGATGAAGATTTGTTTGAACCAAAGTCTTATGGATAACCTGTTTATTTGTTATCTGGATTTTGTGCTTCATGTCTAAAAATTATAATATTCACAGACACTTCAAAACCTATAATCCAGAGATTAATTTTATACCCTGTCAATTCCAATTCAAAGAAAGTATTCTGATATAAAAATGGTTCTCTGGAAACTCAAAAGATATTTTTCACCAAGGCTAACGAATTGAGCAAGCGTGTTTTTTTTATGGTAACAATTCACTCTTCTGTTGTCTCATAAAAATTAACCATTCACAGATGCAGAAGAAATAATAAAACCCGCTATTAACATTTCTGCTTGGATGCATGATGACAAAATATGCGAACAAAATATCGGATCAAATTTTTCAATAGTACGATGACCAGACGAGTTGAAGAGGTAGCCCGCGATGTTAATCGTCTATTTCAAGAAAATATTAAAAATACATTTTTTTCACTGTCAATGGCTGAATCAAATGACACTTTTCACACGGCTTAGGTCGAAGTTTTTGTTCTAACAATTAAAGACAACTTTGATGTCTTTAAAAAACTACTTTCATTTGAATCTATAATTCAACTACCAAAGGAAATGATCCGTTTGAACTCTGAAAACCTTTTGATAGACGAAACATATTATGGGAAAATTTGGTAAAAATATTCACAGATAGGATCCGGCTATGACAGGTAATAAAACTGGATGTCTGTCATAACTTGAACAGTTTTAAATCACCAATTATTGAAACATCATTGCATCATTCACAATGAAGCTCTGTTAGAGGCTATTAAATCTGATAATGTCATGAATGATTTTCTTCGATGAGTCAACAAAATTCGAATCAAGGCTCTGAAAAGCGGATATTTAAGGCACTTTCTATCATATATGAACGAGGAGTACGGTGAACTACTGCTATAATCTGATGTCAGATGGCTATTAAAAGGAAAGGTCAAGTTAGGTTTTTTGAGAGAGAAAATAGTATCTATATATTTCTCGCTGGAAAAATGAATTTCCAACACAACTGGTTTATATACTGAATGATGACTGGTTAAATGACCTTTAATTTATAGGGGACATCACCTCTCATTAAAACTGTTAAATGATAGGCTTCAAGAAAATAATTAACTCTTTATAAATTTGTGCGTGTATACATTCAAAATCAAAACTACGTCTGTTTATCTGACATCAAAAAGAGGGAACTTTTGATACATTTCCGACGCTAAAAGCACGTTTACTCAAAAACACATTTAAATTTTTACACCACCTTTTTAAAGTTGAGAGTCATCTGTAAGGGTTTGAGTCTAGAATTGAAGAATTCGAAAATGAAAACAATAAGTTCGCCATCTTAATTTATCCTTTTTGGTTTCCCTTAAGCCAAGATTTTAAACTACACCAAAACCTTTAACTAGAGATTATAAATATGATTTGTAATTTTACACTAAGAATTAGATTTATAAAACCCACTGTTCCACCTTCAGTTGACGATACCATTTCATTATGGCGTCTACTGTTTGTATAACAATTTCAAAAAATGTGTTCGTTGGCCCAAAGATATTTGTCGGTTTTGTTCTACCTACATATATGAGCAGCCATTTGCAGCGATGACAGTTTTAAATAACAAGCAACGTTCCAGACTAACAGATAGTAACCTCTCTACCTTTGTGATATTAGGAGGTACATCGTTCTGGCCCCACATCGAAAAACTGACATCGGAGCAAAATTGACCGAATAGAAAGAATAGTTTTAATAACAACGTTTTTAAAACCTATTTATCATTAATATTATTTTATGTAATAATTGATGCGATTTAAAAAATGACTGATTATATATTTCATGCTTAGCAATTTAATTTTAAAAATGAGATTAATCTACTTATCGAATTTCTAAAGGGAGTTTCTCGCCAAACTTTCCAAAATAGATTCAGTTTCTTTCGCCTGTAAAGCTTGGGAATAGCTTGATTAACATTTAATTCCTTAAGGAGTTAAATTTTGTAAGAGCTGGAACTAATATTAAGTTTAAAATTTAGTATTTTAAACTCAATTCTGACAGTTAATTTAATTGTGAAATAAAAGAATGATATTTAAATCGAGATATTAATATTATTTACACAATTTTCATCCAAAATGTCCCAAATATTTTAAACAGATTAAATTAAAATTTTTTCTTATTAGTGCTTTTGAAAAATGCCCGTAGGTTCCCAGATCCAACCAGAACAATCTTTCTTAGATATCTGAGCATCAGATGGCTAAAATTGTTGGAAAAAATAGTATTTTTGTCCATGTTAATATTGCCAGAATTTATAATACTCTTATACTTCAAAAAGATTCTTAGATCGGATTAAATTTTGACCAGTAACGACAAATGAAAATGTGTTATGTCATTGGAATTCTTGAACGTTTTCCGAGTGTTAAAAACTGACATTTCACTCATAAATTACTCCTTGTGAGTTCCTATTTTTTAAGTTAAATAGTTTAAACGTTGGACATGACTACATTTATTGTAAATCACTCTATTATCAATAAAAACTGCTCCTTCAATTCAGATCTCCAAAAACGATTGTGCTTATTACATACGCGGATAGAAGTGATTTTCCTCGATAGAACTGCAGCGATTATTTAAAAATATTTTGATTTTGTTTATTAAAAACAGAGGACATCTTGATTTAAATCCTTGGACATTGTGGATGAAAAATAGTTTCGCCTAAAAATATAACATCTCTGAAAGCACAGAAAACTCCACGTCAAATATCATCATGTTTTATTCTTATTCACTTAAATTCCACCATAAAATATTTGATTATATTTCTCTCTTCATCGAGCGAATGCCATATATGTCTTTTAGATATTCTGAATTTAGATGAATTCTTATGGCCCAAGACGGCTCTCATACATCCACCTCTAGTATGATTCTGAAATTTTTTAACCCCGTTGCCATAAAAGGATATAAAGATACAACAGATCCTTATAGCTTAGAAAAAAATTCGTGATGATTGTAGAACCGAGTAAAAACATGTTGATACAAGGTTTCTATCAATAATCGAGCAAATCCTCATTTTAATCTCTTTTTATAAGGTTAGATGTGGTGACATTTAATCGATGATTGGTAAGAGAACTATGATTTCAAAGAATAAATTGCGAGTTTGAAACAGTCTACGCTAGTTGTTTTATCAAGGCGTGTAAGTTACGAAAAAATCTAATCATAAAATTGTCGTCCGAATGTAATTCAGACATAAGAATCTGTCATAGGCATCAGTTTTATTAAAAAAAGGTTGATTAGCTGCGCAGTGGTGTTGTAAGAAAGAAAATATTGGTTTACTTACTGCACCAATAGAGTGGTCATATGAACCAGTTACAGATCATGATTGTGTGAGATATTTTAACTTAGCGAAGTGAAACACTTACGCCTGTATAAATTAAGAGCAGCTAGATTATCAGTTTAAATTCTAAAATCTTTTATCATTTCAATTATTAATTAATAATGTCAATATGGAATTTTCTGGATGAGAGATTAAGTAGGCGATTTGAGGAAAAATGAAATTGAATTTTTCATTATTTGAAATTGGAATTTTCGCAACAATTAATGGAAACCCCGTGCAAATGACACGAGGGTGTTTCTGTTGTTCACCCTACTTCAAAAACAAAACTCATTTGGTATGCAGTACGTTCGTTGCCAACCAATATCCATTTTCCATTTATAATATACCTCTGCGATGCTTTTTTTAATAGATTCTACACTCATCCAATAAACTTTCACTTCCATACTTCCAATTACAATATCTTCAAAATTTAGATTTTAATTATCTGATTTAAGAAAAGGGGTTTTCAAAAAATTGCGATGGCTTTTGAAATAGTATGCTTGTGAGAACTATGCTTGTTTTATCCTACCTTACCTGAAATACATACTTTATAAAAATGTATTTTCCTTCAGCTACCATCGATAAAATATTCTCTTTAAAATTTAAAATCACTTTCTTAAATATATATTGGTAGAAACTACAGGACATTCTGTTTGAAATATGGTCTATATATTTTAATTGTTATCTTCTATGTGATTTTTGGATCATTCATTTTCGATAAGATGTTAAAACGCCAACTTTTCCTGCTTAGTTATATCAGAGAGTTGATTTTGTAACAGGAGCGGGCTCACCAATAAAAAAAGAGATATTATTAAGAGCTAGGTACAAAAGTTGATAATTTGTACAAAATAAATCCTCTGACAAAAATTTATTCATTGAAAATCTTTAAAATATAGAAATTACATTTTTAACAATCCATGAATTCTTAAATTAACTAAAATATAGTTTTTATTGGATGGGTTTAATGGGAGCGTTTTCTTTACCAGATTCTTATTTACAGGTAGTAATTCATGATATTTTAATTTTCTTTTTAATTGATCTTGCAATCAAAACTATGGTTTTTTATCGACATACTTATGATATGCAAACAACTTTAGTACAATATCCGAAACAATATTAAAACATTGTTCAGGCACCTTCTTTCAACAAAACTCTGTTATTACACGCAAAAAACAACTATATTTTCTAAATATTCGTATTAAATTAAAACAAAAGTCTAAAAACATTAGAGGAAGGCAGGTTACCGCTTTTGTCTAGAAATAGACCTTAATATACATAAAAATTAAGGATTAAATAAAATACTTATTATTAGTTTGAAATAGTAAAAATGTCAAAAAAATGCGGGTGAACGCTGTTCCATCGAAATAAAGCCCTGCTATTCTCAGCTCATTAAATAAATATCATTTATCGAAATCTTTCGTGCCTATATACCATCATTTTGTGACTACTATAATTAATCAAATAACGATTTGAACTTAATGTTTTTGATTTAAATATTCTCTCATTAATATTTTTATAGCATGTTTCAATCTAGTCTAATTCTACTTTTTACTCCAAAAAATCGATTTTTAAACACGAAATTCCATTTTTAATATATAAGAATTGATTCCGTATCATTTTTTCTTGTATATATTCATAGAGAGCCTAATATCAAATTAATAACTTGTTTAATAATCATTATATTTTTTACAGTGATAGATACGTTGAATTCCACCCACTTGTAGTTTCTAATACTTCTGTGACGATGTCGAAAAGAAGTATAATGTGTCAATAGAATTTTTAATAAATTCAAATGAATTTTGAAATACCACGATTTTTTCTTGTTCCAGAATAATTGCGGATAAATTACAAATATTTTATTATAGAAACTATCAAATTCACAATTTTAATACATGGTTTGTTGTATCACGAAATAGATCTACGCATTGATCTTTCCAACAATTTAGTAATTTAAGTTACAGTGCTTTGCCCTCACATTTATCGGCTTTGCAAATCATTTGGCGACTTCGTAAATCATCTGTCGCGGTGTGAAATTTCAAAGTAAATATTTTTAATTGAAAATAAATTAACTAATACATCTATGATTTTTCAGAGTGTTGAGGTTTCATCGATGAGATGGGCATATATCTATATTTTAATTAACATTATGGATATGCCTAATGCGGAATGACCCCAAAATTGAATGAACCAGCCAATCATGGTCAGAAAATTTCAGATTTGGTTGCCATTTCGATATCTGGCGTTGTTTCCTTTTGCATAGATGTTGGGGCAATTAACGGAAACTCGTTTACAAATTTCATAGAATCCCAA
>JWZT01001863.1:56136-70419 GCA_000827895.1 Thelohanellus kitauei | reverse complement strand
TTTTGAAGAATCAAAACATCAAATTGTCCATTTGAAGATGCCTAAATTCAAGATACGTCATCACTATGATTTTGTTGATACTTTGAACAATTTTTGGGTAAAATATATTTTTGAAAAAAATACTATGATTATCGAGGAATGACAAATTATTCGGTTTTCATCACAAATTTAATGCAATTTATAAATGTAAAGATTGATGAATTTGGATTAAATTTATCCTGAAGATAATGAGGGTTGGATCGACGAATCACGAGCATCAACAGAAGAATATTTCATAAATCGACCTTTTATGTTTCTTGTTTATTCATATCGTGACAGGGTCGTTCTTTTCTGCTCTATAATACGAAATCCAAACCCTTTTTAGAGTAAATGAATCTTTAGTTTATTTTCATATATAATTTACATTTTGAATATTAAAATACACAAAGACAAGGATAATAGTTAAGATACATCGTTCATCCCCTTTTGATTGAAGAATGGATGGATGTAATATTGTGCATGATCTTTTCACAAAATAAAAAAAGCTACGCATTATAAATTCCGAATTTTTAAACATGAAATAAAATTTAAAAAGAGAAAACTGAATCTAAATTAGATAAATTACAGTAATTTCATGCTAGTGATATCTCTTGAAATCATATGTTGTTTCCTATGGATGGAAATTGTAAATAAATGGCTTGTATGGTTGAAAGTCCCCTGTATACCGACCGCATTTAAATTCACAACAATAATATGGGCTATTATGACGTGAAACATTTATTTAATATATTTTAATAGGAATTGTTTGGAGTTTTGCATCTTGCCTGTCATTTAATTCTAACGTGTCCACCGTGATTTTCAAACGTGTAAACCTCAACACGTACGCGTCATCTTTTTATGCCACATTATTAAAAATAATGACATACAACGAAGAATTTAACCTGAATGTTGGAATAATTTAATCTGGATGTTCAAAGAATTATCATTAAAATGGTCAATTACGAAGAAAATATCAATACAATGGTATCTTTATTTTTGAATATGGCTGGCGCGTGCACAAAAGGCATACATGCTTGAAATTCACGGCGGATGCGTTAGAATGTAAAAACCAGTAATACATATTAGTAAATTTGAAACTGGATTACAGTGTTTTGATCCTTTTTGGAATTTCATCTCGTTTACAAGCCAATCATTGGCTGAGATTTGTGGTGAAAATTAGTAACTACTTCATAGTATTATATTTAAATATTTTATGTCTATTTGTCAATATTACTTCGGTAAATAAAATATTAACAATATTTAACAAAATACACTGTTAAATAGATTTTTCAAAGGCTATTAAACAATTTTATGTGACAAT
This sequence comes from Thelohanellus kitauei, assembly GCA_000827895.1. NCBI lineage: Eukaryota > Metazoa > Cnidaria > Myxozoa > Bivalvulida > Myxobolidae > Thelohanellus > Thelohanellus kitauei. Next base: position 69,080 of record JWZT01001863.1, on the reverse strand, counting down.
ATCCGAAATTATAGTTTTTGGGAATCATTATTTGATAGATATCTGTTCTAAACCAAATAAAAACCTGTAAGCAACGTGACATTATCAAGATCGTACTTCAAATACAATTCTATTAGTACATTTCTATTAACATGTATTTATCCATTCAAAATATGTTTAGAGTACATAATTTGCTTAAATATTCGAAACTTTGTGTTCAAGGATTGTTGAATAGATAATACAGTGCCTTGCAATTGATTTCGTCGACGAGTAGCGGCCTTTCAAATGATCTCGATTTGAGTAGAAACGCAGTTTTTTCTGAGGTGTTTTGCGACCGATAACGGCATTCGCGACGACCAATAGCGGTACTTTTATTGAAAAATATTTTTTAAAATAAAAAATATCTGCATATTTGAACAGTCTATTTGTATCATATTTTTGAATGATTTGGGAACCAGACATATTGACAAAATAACTGAACGATGTATGTTGCTCGAATTGTGTTGGTTCGAAATGAAGCTCATTGAAAGACTAATTTAACATATATGGCTATAACATATATTTGCCATCCGTCTCAAAATAAGTATAAGGGCTAAATACAGTCGTTTTACTTTTAGAATGTTGACTTTTTTTGAGAGAAACGTAGATTTTTTGTAGCAAATGTTTGAACACCATATAAACTTTCGGACAAAAGACACAATTCTGGAGGCACATAATTATGGGCCAATTAGAATAAGCCTGCGTGAAGTCAAAACCCGATATATTAGTGTTTTTCATTTATTTCAGGATACTAATTGGTATATTTTTGAATACAGTATTTGAGCGGTTTAAATTTTGACTACCCGTAGAAATGTGAATACCGTTTTCAATGAACATAAAATTAAATTTTTGACACGTCATAATTTAGGAAGCTACAAACAATACCGCGAAATTCAAACGTTTGCCCTAAGTTTTGCACTATTTTGGTAATTTAAGTTATTTTGATTATTTAAGTTTTTATGTCGCGGAATAGTGGTTGACGTTCAAAAATTGAGGTTTCCATCCGTTTGAGTATTTCTTTATATAAACAAAAGGAACAAAATAATAAAGTGAAATGAAGTAAAGTTAATTTTCGAATATGTAAACTCATTATGAGTAAATCGTTTACAGATGAGTTGTCACATGATATTGAAGATCAAAGCCATTGAAAAAATTCATTTTAAGTTTTACATTTGAGTTCCTATTTTAAAAAGTCGTAAACGTGTAGAATTTACGGCATTTATTTGACTAGTAAACTTATTATAGCAATGCAATAAAACTAGTAACTGCTGCACTTATAGTATTTTTACATGATTAAAACTTTTCGCTATCGATCAAAATTCTTTTCTTCCTATGACGATCAAATATACTTTCTGTAATGTTAGAATCCTTTTCTAAACTCATTTTTATCACACAACAAGTTTGGGTAAATGTCAACCACTGTTCAGAAAATTCAACACTTAAATCGTGAAATAAACGTAAATTATCAAAGAAGTGCCAAATTTAGCCCAAACGTGTTTATTTCGCAGTATTGTTTTTGTGTAGACTCCACTTAACGTAAATGTTGCACGCATGCGTGAGGCGGCCAAAAACAACATTCTTTTCGTTATAAATATAATAAAGATCTGTATTTTTCAAAAATTATTAATATTTTGCCGAAAACAAGCCTCACTGTAAGAATATCTTCATTTTAATAATAATTTTTTTGATTTCAATCTAAATGATATCTGTAAGGTAATATCTCAGTTTATATTTCTGATTCTTCTAATAATAATACATTAGCTGAGTCCCACAGCTTTTAATTGGTGAATAAATATTGATACATTTTTAATTAAATAATTCATAAAATTATATTTAATGTATTTATTTTATTCAAAAGCCGAGTATTCGGCAATTTGAGAAAGCATGTTTTCAAATTAATCTTCTAGCCCATACATAAAACACTTCTGCAACATTTTTTTATCGAATAATTATTAAAACAAGGTACAGCTGTTTTTGATTACAGTAAACCTATTCTAATCAGGCAATCGCTTTTTATATATTCTTTATCTGAATCCCATTTTGCTTACACAATAATTATATAGGCACCTGTTGTTGAGTCCTGGTATTGTATTTTAAATACTTACTCTAAAAACAATTTGTGGTTGACAGTTTCGGGAAAAAAAGGATCGAATGATAATGTTGCTAAACATAATCTATTAAAAATACGTTTAAATTCTATTGGAGGCAAATCCATTCGTATGAATTATGGAACGTGCCAAAACATGTCTAAAGTAATTTATATGATACATATATCTCATTATTAATTATGATAGTAGCTGCCTTTGATTCAGAACTCAGATATAAATAAAAATCAAAGTTTCAGTCTACAACATATCTTTCGACATAATATCATACATGCCCATGAACCAACGTTGAGGTCTGAATAAATCATGGCCTAAAGAAGTTAAGTTAAATTCCTATCTCCTTTATGCACCACTCACGAAATGACTGACTCGTCAATTTTAATTATTATTTCAGAGCCCCTACAACTTTACGTTTACGGTTGAAAGCTTCAACGAAAAAATCTAAAAAAAATCTTAAAATCTATATATTCAGGAAAATTCTGTCAGCTATTAGGATGTGTTTAGGGATATCGACAGAGTTGAGGGAATTTCGTTTCGATTGTATGATCACATTCGAAAGATCCACATAAAATTTGAGAATGTAACTTTTGAGTTCTCTACGAATGTGTCTAGTAATTAGTCATTCACGTTACAAATCTAATAGACTTTCTAATATTACATCTGTTGCATACATAATTAATCTTAATATTAATCCATGCTTTGTTAAATAACGTCCCAATCCCTGCCTTAACAGAAACATGTTTTCTTTGATTTTCAACCATTTTGGTATAATATTGTTGTCATAAAAAATCTCTTATATCGTAATTCCTTTATGTCGATGAAATCCCATCTTATTTACAGAGTTTGATGTAATTTGAAAAAAATCTGCATTAAACAATCAGCGCGCAGCAGACTTCACGCAAGCACACTAAATTTACGTTAAGCCGAGTCTACCGCAGTAAACACATCAAAAATTAACAACCACCTGTCTGGATGATGTGACTTTGCGAAATCGAAAAATAGGCGATCCCATGGCTTGTAAGGTGAGAAACTAGGCATGATCGGAGTCTCAGCGATATTTGGATCAATTGTTTGACAAGTTTCACCGTTTATTCATGTTTTTCGATATCATCACCCAGTCTGAGGCACCATAACTTTTCCATCACTAACGACTTCATTGCTTCTGTTCATGGATGCCCTGTGTGCAAATAATCATTTAACTTATGTCTGAGTGCTGATGGTAAATAATTAGATCGTTCCATACTAGAATTCCATTGTTGTAAGAAATGTTTCAACGTTTGTCATAGTAAGAGTCTAGGGACTTATAGATCTCCCTCCGATCTCGCCAACCCGTGTTAAGGTATTTGATAACTTTACCCAGATGAGCATCGTGAGTCGTGGCGATTCGCAGCATCTTTTTGCTTAGATAAAACGATTGCTTGAAATAATTGATACCAGCAGCAAGATTACCAAGATCATGGTTCGCTGAGTCTTCGATTGGCAATCTTGACAACGTGTCTGCACATTTGTTTGCCTCTGCTTTCTGAGAATGAATAGAGAATTCATAATAGCCTATTAAATGCCACCATCGAGTAATTCGAACTGAGGCTGCTCCTGAGAGCCCATTTCTATGACTTAGATGTCTCTCCAGTGGTTTGTGGTCCGAAAAAATTTTACAACTCCTACCGTACAAAAATTGATAAAATTTCTTAGTGGCAAATATTTTTGATAGAACTTCATTTTCCGTAACGAGAAATTTCTTTCGCTTGAGATTAGATTTCTCGAAGCACATAGCACGGTTAATCGCGATTATCGGCTCCCGGTTGCATTAGAACGGCACTGACGCCCTTATTTGATGCATCAGTATAAATATTAACATCCCCCGATTCGTCAAAATGCAACAACAAGCAATTAGAGGACAGTCGACTTTTGATATCTTCATATACTCTTCCATGCGATTCATTCCAGATCAAGTTTGCGTTTTTTAATGTTAGGTCATAGAGGGGTCGGCATAGTACATGTAACCGTGGAATGCAGCGAAAGTAAAATGAGATTGCACACAGGAATGATTTTGACTCAGTTTGGTTACTAGGCGGTGGTAGTTGTTTTAACGAGTCTATTTTGTCAGTTAGAGGTCGAATTCCATTTTTACTAATCCGATATCCTAAATATTCCATCTCTTCCATAAAAATCTGGCACGTGTCCTTCCTTTATGTCACGTTACACTGTCTAAGTCTGTTAAGAACTTCTCTTAGAATACCTTCATGCAGCTTATCATCATATCCTGTGACAATTATATCGTCTAAGTAAAAGACGACATTAGGTATCCCGCTTAGAATATTTACCATTGTAGCTTGGAATATTGCTGGGGCTGAGGAGACTCAAAACGGTTGGCGCTTATACTCAACGAATCAACACTGCGTGTGGATAACTAATAATTTTTTAAACTTTTCATCTACAACCAGTTGCAGGTATGCGTCTTTGAGATTAAGCACTGTAAATCTGCTACCACCCCTGATCTTATTTAATATTTGATTTATAGATGGCAGCGGGAAGGGTGGTGGATCAATGTATTGATATGTTGAACCACGAACGTCACCACATATTCTGATGCCGCGTCGTGTTTCTTCACGCATCCATCAGACACGCCATTGGAATTTCATCAGTTGTAGGATCTACTCTCTCCAGGACACCCTCTTCCACTGGCCTTGTTAATTCGTTCGAAAAAACCGGTTACATCGTGAATGGAATAGGTCTGGGTTTAGGAACGAATGGTTTGGCATCATTCTTGAGGAAAATTCCTGCCCCGTGGTTTTTGAGTCATCGTGTATATTTGGTGTAAACGCATCGATGTATTCTTTGAGTATGTTACTTTCCTCATTCTAGGTGTTAACTCGTGGAAGTGAAAGTGTGATATCAAAAATTCACATCCAGTTTCTGCCAAAAATGGGAATATCGTTGATTTTTGTGACATTCACATCAAGGTAATATGATGTTTTTCCAAACTCCACGTTGACCATTGTTGTACCCAAGGCTTCAATTGTTTGGAAGGTGTAGGCTTTCAGATTCGAGGTTTGAGCTAATTCAGGGCACCCAATTTGTTTCCAAGTTTCCTCGCCTATGCATGATACCTGTGCACCCGTATCCATAATCCTTGTTATTTTCCATCCATTGATGGTTAAGTCGGCTATGAAATCATTACTGTGGGGTTTTATATGGTTAATTTCATTGTGAGGTTTTAAAACTCAGAATACTTAGAGAAACTATTTGGATTATTACCATCTGAGAAATCTTTTATTTTCGATTTAGTCCTTAGAGTCAACTTTCCTGATTTCAAAAAAACTCTTGCACATTGCCCATGACCCGCACACGCGACACACTCTATCTTTTGCAGGACTATCTCCTTGATATTTATGTTTTAACCTTCCACAACGAAGGCATACCTTCTCTGCATCTAGGGTAATCGTTATCTTCTGTCTATCTTTCATATTTGAAACTAGAAGGAATTCGTTTTGATAGCTTCTGTCGTTCTGATCCTTAGTTGTGGTGTACATCTTATCGGCATATGTCATCGAACAGAACGCCACCTCAGCATGTCGAATCACATCGTCATCCTTAGAGTCGATACTCGAGAAGACTTTAAACAAGTCTTGTTGAATAGACTGTTTGTTTACGCCCATTATTAATTTATCGCGTATTCGAAGCTCAAGAGTTGAACCAAAATCCCAATACAAAACTCATTCCCTTTGTGTTTATTCCAAGTCCATCATAGATTGATCAGCTCGTCTGTAAATGTGCGTCAATTTGAATCACTCATACTCAATGTTGCAAGGTTTGCCGTACTTCCTCGATATATTATCAACAACATCCTTGTATGTTAATTCTTTGAGGTGTTTTACAAGCTATTGTCGGATGATAATAACCACAGGAGGGTGCGAACAACTGCAAAATCTGCTTGTGTTTGGTGAAGCATGCGTGTTGGCTATTTCCTCAAAAAAGCACTCAATCAATAAAATTTTTGCGAAATATATTTATATAAAGGCCAGTATATTAGTATTATCACATATTCTTTCAGGTATACTCTCCCTAACAAAACGGTAATGTCAGGCTCAAAGTGAGTTCAGGAGATGCTTTTAGTGGTTAGTGTATGCTTGCTCTCGCCCATCCATCCGGAGCCATCCCGTTCATCGAAGCATCTAACTCAAACGTTTCAAGTTGAAAGTTCCACTCATCCATGGTTCCTCGAACTGTTCGAAATTAAACGATTTGTTGTTTGTGTTGGCTTCCTCTATTTAGTTTGAAAATTAATCTTTTCGCCATTGTAAGAAACAACAGTAAAAGAGTACTGGGTTCTAATCTTATCTAATCTTGCTCATGTTTATAGATAACTCATGCTACTGCTACAATATACACATTCTAAAGACAATCACAATAAATATTATAAAAGGCAACAGGAAAGATTGGTTGAATGATAATGTATACACGTTGGTTTAACACAAAGTATTATTTCCATGTTTTTTGGTGATCCACAAAAAGTATCATGGGTCCCCTAGGTGGATAACATGTAATCTAAATACACCATTTTTCATTCCGAATGGCCTAATATTGCATTCATAATGGCCGATGGTGTAATTCAGAATGACCAAAATCGATAATTTAATGACAAATATTTTTGTAAACATTGCCACGGTCAAATTCTCGAATTCTAATAAAAATATGTCAAATTGAAACGAATTGTATTCTGTGTTATATGAATTGATCTGACACAGTTTGTGGTGATTTTTATAATATATCTCATTTTAAGGATTGAAAAGTTGTTAATGTTGGTTATCAGATTGACGTGCAAAAGATGATGAAAAAACTGATTGACTATTAAACCAATGATCTTTAATATAATGTTATGTTTATCATGTCGGTGAATTGTGTGAATTCTTCGATTACATATATCCGGCTATTTATTCATTGATTAACCACTGCAGATTTCCGTTTTCCTTAAAAAAATCATTTGTTCCAGCAAAATTATGATATTTTGTTTAATAATACATAAATTTAAGCATATTTTTTTCATGAATAAAACAAATGAAAAAATACAGTTTTGTCATCGTTATTTGTTTAAGATTTAAGGTAATTATCATATATACTTCTGAAAAGTATTTAAACAGAAATTAAGACTTGCAGTAAGCTACCATAAATACACAGCGCGTTTTAAGCATCTCTCTTGTTTTTACAATCAAAACACATTAAAGATATTGATTACATTACGGATTATCATATTAATAGTATATTTATGAATTATCAAGATCGTTCTGTAAAGGATGTATACAATATCTAATCGAGACATTTCTGATATTTTGCTTTCAGGTGAGTTAATCCAGGAAAAATTCTTAGAACATTCCAAGAACATCTGAAGAATTCGATCGAAGATTCTAGAAAATGTTACGCCACAGCCGCCTTACTATATAAACCGAATTTATAATCCAAAGATTAGTATTGACAATGAATATTCACATTTTCCATTTTACACATGACAAATACATGATATTTTTAAGTTTTTATCCAGATGCTAAAAACCGATATTCGGATGTTTTATGGACCAACAGTCATTTGTCCTGAATATTAAAGGAAATTCATATCAAATAATTTTTGAGCATTTAATGACGAATAAATTTATAAACATTCAAAGTTATTATGATCAGCCAGATATCTGACAATTCATAACGACCACGTAATTCAAATTTAAACATTTGAATATTTAAGATTTTTCTGTTATTTTTTCTCGCATCTGCATACTAGATGGGAGCAATCTTTCAGATGCCACAAATCCGAATTCATTTCTGTGATCGACATTACATTCCGGTAATTCTTCAACACTCACAATATGCAGTTATTTTACAAGTTGTTAGGATAAGCCACATTCTCAAAACTATAGCTTGTTTTTGTGAAAAATACGAAAAATGTTAAAAATTCAATTGAAATAGTTAAATAAATAAAATTGGATTATAGGTGAATATAACTCATATCTCTATATACAAAGTCTACCGTAGATATCATATGATCGCATGCCAAAATCTCGACGGTTATCATTATGCTGTACAATTAGATTTGTATCTTTCTGATAAAATTCAAAATGTAAAAGATAAAATCGAGAGAACCTGCATAGTTTCTACACCGTTATTATTTTTCTCTCGACATTAGAAATGAGATTGATATTATGAATTTACATGCGTTCCCCTAATTTTGTGTCCTCCAATTTGGGAATCATTCTTTATGCCATATTTCTCACATGCTCTCATTGATTTTTTGTTTATTTGATAAATTCCTTTTGAGATTTACATTACTGGCGAAGCTAATAATTGTTGAAATAGACCGTAAATGATGAAAATTCACGAATTATGATCAAAAACCACGATGATATCAGGTAATTTAAAATAATGGTAACTTGTTTGCAACGGCTAAAAATTATTATGAAATCGCTCGAAAAACCGATTAATAGCAAATCAAATTTATGAAAGGTTAATAGATATTTAACAAAATGCATTCTATCTGGAGATCAGATTATGATTGATCTAGACCTTCCTATATCTCTACACGCATCTGCCGTATATATCTGAACGATTTGCAAAGTTCTATAAACAATCTAAGATTTCAACACACCCACAAAATTTCTTCATCCGAAATTCCCATTTTTATAACAAAGTACAAATTTTGATAATATTCTGACTGCAATTCTCAAGTCAAAACCCAAAAAAGATTGATATAACTTTAATCGTTTATATAGGCGATTTGCTCTTACAAACGCATGATATAGGTTTGTTAAAAATGGTTAATATATTTTTATATCAAGATTTGTTGAAATAATTGACTGAAAAAATTGAAATTTTTGAGGAAGAATAGGGAGCGCGTATATTGTCATTCAGCCGCCGGTGTATACGTTAAATATCGACCATCACAAATCTGAATATGAACGACTTAGAAACACAATATGGATTAAATGGAAACTGAATATGCGCTCCAATTAAGACTGGCAGAAATATCTTTCGTTTTTCCACACTAAAATAATTGTATTTGGTAAAAAAAATGCACATTATTCTTGAAATGATTTATCCTAAAATTTGCCTTATAAGTTTGATAAAAATGGTGTCACTTTCCGAATCAAATAATATAACAAGTTTGTAGGATATGCAAATGTCGTTTGCCAATTTTTAACACTTATTTTTTGAATTTTCAAATATGCGATTTGTTCTACCAGTCTCTTTTTTTTGACCCATGTGGAATATGCACATCGTCCGTGTTCAATTATTATAAGGCTGATCTCAAACTCAACATGCTGCTTATTCAATTTAAAAAACGCCTTACATTCTTAATTATGATTCAAATTGATCATTTTACTATATCGACTGAATTACCCATTCAATCAAAAGTGGTTTCTCTCCTATTAACCCTCAATATCACCAACTGAGTTCAGCGAAGAGAAACTTTACAATGCATGTAGCATACCATTTGCGCACGCGCACATTAAATTTAACGATAAAAAGTAGATTAGGAAATGCGATATTTTTGATGACGCGGGGTAGTAATTAATTAAATCCTGATAAATTTATTAAAACAGGATGTTTATCATGTTAATTTTGAACATTTGCACATATTTCAACAATTTCACAAATAATTTTGAAATTTAATAACACTTTTCAATCAGAGTATAATATTTTGACCTTAAAATTTAAAAATATACGAGAAATGAATTTATAAGCCTTGATTTATAGCCACATTCTCATTATAATTTTGTTCTAGAAAGTATTTATGGTCAAAAAATTGAGAATTCGGATGAATTTTAGATAACATACAGCAGTGTTTAGAAAATTTGTCTTTGACGAATATTTCTCTTATTATTTTCTCAAACTTTCCGTAATAATTCCAACAAAATAATTGTGATCACGTAGAGATTCGGCTAATTAAGTCAATAAATTTTATCATCTAATTTAAGATATAAATCCTCAAATATGTTAATTATAAAAACTTGGCCATTGACAATTACTGCAGTGAAGTAAATGGAGAGTAACGGAAATGGTAACTGGAATCCACAAAGATCAAGTGCATATGGCAAGCCAATTAAAGGACCAAATGGACCTGTATATACGAATACTATAAATATTCCTCCTCCGCAAATGTCAAGGAATGACCATCAGTATGATGCACGGAGATCGGTCACTCCAATCCTAGCTGGCCCATCAACCCATGCAGGTAACATCATGGATACGAATGCTGTTTCATCAGCAATGAACACCAGAAATCCAAATTTCGTAAACAATGGTAATTATTCGAGCTACCATGTTCCCAACCACACCAATCAATATTCATCATTGCTGGCCGGAAACAGAATTAATTTTCATCCAGAACATAATGTTCAGATAAATTGGCCCAATTCACAACCAGGGTTTGTAAAGATACAAATGATGCCACCAAATGGTGACAAACGACATCTTCAGGTGCCAACATCACAAATAAATATTTCTGGTCAGCCAAACAATCAAATTCATTTCGATATGCCACCATTTCCTATCGGTTCAGTGCGAGCAAACACCGCCAATACCAAGTATGTAATTAAACCCAAAATCAATAATTTTCAGCAATCAAATACGATTTATGACACAAACACTAACAGGGTTAATCTCAATGATACACGCACCAATGTATCAAATAACAGTGTTGCCGCTGCCCAAGCCTCTCCTATGGTCCCACGGCTTCCAAATATTCCAACCGTTCGGCATCAAAATGTTCCAACCGTTCGGCTTCCAAATGTTCCAATCGTTCGGTCTCCAAATGTTCCAATCGTTCGGTCTCCAAATGTTCCAACCGTTCGGCCTCCAAATATTCCAACCGTTCGGCTTCCAAATGTTCCAACCGTTCGGCCCAAGTTTGTTGTTCCGCTCAAATGTCCTCCGTTGTCGCATGTGACAACCCCTAGTAAAATCCAATTACCCCAATCCACTCAAAATCCTCAAAATATACCAGCACGGATTCCCGAACCCGCGAGGATTACTCGACCTATAAAATACAATAAAACGCAAGCTGAAATATCTCAAAATATAACAAAGAAATTTACCTTAAAACAAGAAATTAACAATCAAAAACCCCAATCAACTGTATCTCGAGAGAACCAGAATGAAGACAACCTCACCTATAAAGAGCTAATTGAGAAAGCTACTATAGCGTATGCTCCACTTTTGCGTAAACTTCAAGCCCATCTTGCATCGCAGGAGGAGTCAAACTGGAATGCACAACAAGCGCCAGATCCATTTCAAACAAAACCTGCAAATGAAGCATATGCTTCAATTAATGTACCAGGAAGAGATAAAAGATAAACTGTACATATCCATAAACATTTAAAAATTTGTCTAATAAAATATTTTTAGAATTAGATCTAAAGTATTATCTTACATCAAATCATAACTTAATATCTTTTCATGATATAAAATAATGTTCTAGTATCACGAAGAATAACGATGAATCAAATTTGAATTGTGCTTACATTAGATTCAAGAAATTGTTGTATTTTGTACTTTTTCCGATTTTAAGCCATAGAAAATATGTATAAAAACTGTGTAAATGTGATTAACTACGTTTCTAAACATCTGGCAATCACCATAATTTATTTCAAGCATAGAGATAATAGAATATACTCAACAAGTATCGTATTTGACACGTGAAAACATGTTAGTAATTCAGACACTAAAAATAATATTAAATTTTTTTATCCAAAGAAATATATCTTAACATCGACTATTCATAGCAAATGACTCGTTTTTTTTTAATTTTTAAACGTTTTATTAATTATGTTTTTGAGAATTTGAGATAACTTTCTGCATTCATCCACAATCTCAGTACTTGTAATTAATATTGCGCAGCTAATTTTGGTGTCATGGAATTAATCTTCTGGTCAAAATACAAGGGTGCCAATATTCTGGTCAAAATACAAAGTGACCAATATTCTGATCAAAACAAATTAATCATAATATTTAGCATATAATTCAGTAAATCAAAAATTAACCAACTACTACTTCATGTATTCAAAATGAGATATATTTGGAATTCTGAAAATGGTCAAATCTTTTAAAGGTACACGATGTTATCGATATTAAGAGAAAATATTTGAGAAATGATAAATTAAAGTTGTTTCTCAAGGAAATTTGTATCATCTACGGCCATGCTAATATTTATAATTTAAATGAAAACCCTGATCTCTGATAGTCTGAAAATCAGCACTTAATTTGATAAAGACAATTTAAAATGTTTCTTCATATAGCACATTTACTAGCCTTAAAACCTGAAAAAAGACTCGATATTTCACTCTAAAATATCAGTAACACATATATAAGCACAAATAATCATAGAAAATAAACAAAAATTTTACACCCATTTTTTTGATACTGTTACACCATTTGTCATTCCGAATGTCAGATTTTCGCGCATGACTGGAAATGTTTATTCAGAATGTCATATTATTACATTTTAATGGACGAAGATCTGCGCAAGTTCATAATTTTTACTGCATCACATCATTTTTCATCCAGAAAAGTCGAAGATTTCATTAAAAGATGATTTTATTAAAAAATAAAATATATCGAAATGTTACCGTTGAAATGCTTTAAATGCAAAACGCATTGATTCGCGAATCAAACCCTAGAAGTCGTTCTTTGAAATCTGAGTGGACGCTTCTTTTCGAAATGGAAGAGCATTTTCAAATCCAGAATGTCTATTTTAAATGGAATACTCTACTGGCAACAACTTCGGAAGCTTTCACTCAGATCTCACGGATCGACTGCGATGGTTGGATTCGCGAAT
>JWZT01001863.1:32117-52182 GCA_000827895.1 Thelohanellus kitauei | reverse complement strand
AATATTATTAATAAATTATTGTTAAATTTACCAAAATAAATTTTATTATAGAAATATTATATCATCTAATAATTTATGATATCATCTAATGGATCGAAGCGATCGAAGATGAGAATAAAAAGGCTCTATTGTGTATTTATTTGTTTGTATTATATTCTCTTATCAATTCTGAACCAGGTTTTGTATCAATTATTAGACACCATGCCTAAAAGTTTTAGATAATGCGCGTTTTATGCTGGGACACATAGAGCGCACTTGTGACTCAAATTTTTACTAAAATATATCCTATTACATATATACTAAACAAAAATAGTCATCGTCAAGCGAAGCAATCTATGTTTTTAGAAAGGGGTGTCTCTGTATTGCTATTATTTTATCATCATTAACTCTTCTGAGGGACGTCCATACATATTTCCCTGTATTTTTTAACTACCGTGGTTTGTATGCTCTGTTTAACACCGTGAGTATAAATATGAGACAAAACGTGTTTAAAATTGATATCATTTTAGCTGTCTGACTCAAATAATTAATAAAATACTTATTATTAGGTCAAATTCTCATATAGTTTAATTAAGAAAAGCTTTCGAAGCCAAAATAGATGTATTTACCTCGTTTTTGATGAATCAAGGACAATATTTTTTTCTCCTTCAACATTTTAATGTATTCTTAACGTTTTGATAGTTTTTTGATGAATATATTCAAATGAAGGTGATTCTCAGAGAATATTAATAGTTTTTGTTTGTGACAATCAATCTATATTTTTGTTGATTTTTTGGTTAACGGTAAAGATTTTAATACAAACAATTACAGTGGGCGTGCGCAACAGGTATAAAATATATAGACGAACTGTCTCACATGGATGGACATATTGGTGATATAAAATCAACGAAACAATCTTATTTATTCAAATAATACCAGAAAATATAAATGTCAAAAAATATTATTTTAGATAAGTGATAAATATTTACATCAAGACAAAATAAGCGATAAAACAGTTTGTTATAGATTAAGACAATCCTTTATTATGTATTTTTAATCATAATATATAAATTTGTTCTGGTATATATTCTATATCCTATGTTCAGATGGTAAGGAGGAGTATCTTATATGTATAACTCGTTTGGCTTTGTTGAATCGTGTGATAATACTTCAGTTATGGCACATTTTTAAAGCCAACATTATTAATCACTGTAAATATCTAGCTCAACGGTTCTCATATATTGTAGTGCTGCGAACCGTTTTATCCATTTCCAAATATAGGGCGGCTTCCCATTTCTATATTTTTTTTATTAGACTAACAAAAGTTTATTCGGTATTTAAAAATATCTTAATATGAATATCTAAAATAAGGTCTTAGTTTAATAGTTACAAATTGAACATCTGATTATTTATTATCACGAACCAATGTGCGATGATTTTTTATGCAGAATATATTAATAATAAAAAAATGAAATTCACTATTTCAGAATCGTATTTTTTTTCATTTCTTTATTTCCTGATCATTGTATTCATTCTGTATATCAATGTAAAATTTGGAAATTCGTAGTCATGCATGTCCAATAATAATAAATGCATCGTTAATATATTGTTGCAGCAGTATATGTGACCGATTAAAAGTCAGTGCGACGTTTGAGTAACTTTCTAAATTACCAGATCAGAATTTCGTATGCTATCTTCAGAAACATACAACGAAGACCATCTTCAGCATAAAGTAAAATTCTACGTTTTTCATTTTTGTCAGAATGGTTAGAAATTTCAGTTTCGCGAAAATATGCAGTTCGAAATCGAGGAAGAAGGCGTAACATGCCTCAGTCACAAAGAACACGACTTCAAACACTGGTCGATAATTATAAACATAGATTAACGATAAATATGTTTTAGAGGCGTCTCTTTTGATGAGTTCTAAAATAATTTTTCTTCAATACCCTTAATACACCTTCAAGAGCGAATATAAATGGGTTATCTTGTGATTCAAACAGTATGTAGTGAGATTTGGAATGTAATATTAGATTTCGTTTGTATAACAGGGAATGTTCCCTACAATAATTCTAATTATATTTCCATTATCAAGCAACACCTTCCATACTTTCCAATGCAAGGCCGCTGCTAATTTCTCAAAATTTCTCAAAATTTGAACCCCAAGGTTAATACTTTTGCTGGGTCACATATGAATTAATACACTTTATCGTTCTTTCGTGACTACAACACACGTGGTTTTTATAGAGTTGACCTCGGCGGCTTGCGTATGTTAAAAATAGAATTTTTTTGAAAGTTAAATAAATGCGGCTCATATTAGTGTGGGTGGAAACCCCAGAAAAAAAAACATGATAATTTTCGATATAATATCTGAGAAAATGTTGTCAACATGTGAATTTTTCTTTTATGCGATTATATTTACAAAATATTAATTTTCATATTAAAGATCTAACGCTATATGAATTTCTTCACGTGTTGCGCATTGTCTATGAATTGATAAATTTGATCAATTCGAGATGAAAACGATATGTTGCAGATGATCTATTTTCTGGATTTCGATTTTTCGCTCTAAGGCTCTTCGAGGTCAAGTTTTATTAATGATTAATAAGATTTTTTATTTAACTACGATGATTAAAACCAGATATTCTCACGTTTTATCTTAACAATCGTCTCAACTAAATACAAAATGCAGAACATTCTTTGACGAATACATCTCATTACAAATTGTTGATAACGACCCACTTTTCAAAGAACTCGCTTTTATAATGTTCAGAGAGGTATTGATATTTTACTTTCTGTATTTTAGATATTATACATTATGTTTTCTGATATTTGTAAATTAATCATACATTGATTTCTAGTTATTTTTCAGTGACTCATTTTATACCAAACATGTAAATCC
The DNA here is from genome assembly GCA_000827895.1 of Thelohanellus kitauei. Classification (NCBI taxonomy): domain Eukaryota; kingdom Metazoa; phylum Cnidaria; class Myxozoa; order Bivalvulida; family Myxobolidae; genus Thelohanellus; species Thelohanellus kitauei. The sequence continues at coordinate 49,304 of JWZT01001863.1, read as the reverse complement.
AGACCGAAATCCTAGATAGTTAGAGGATCATCTGTGTAGTTACCATAAATATTTCGCAAAAGATTTGATAGTTTCGTAGAAAATACCTTAACTTTTTTTAATACATAATGGTGCATAAATTTTAGGATGTCTACGAAACAGTAACCCGCCTTATAAAATGAAATCATTTATATAAATACCATAAATTTGTAATTTCGGGATTCGCCATGACTGGTGATTTATAAATATTTGAAAGCTAACAGATCATGAGTTAGATAAATCAATCGATAATATTAACAGACGTGTTCACTATTTCCTCGTGACTTTGTCATTAGTCTTTACAATTCCAATACATTTTATCGCTAGGATCAGGTCGAAGAAAGATCGGTGCAATATTATTTTCTACCACTACCTACATCAGCAAGGATGTTAGGTGTTATACTTCTGGCGAATCGTATAAAATATACTTGCCAAGTTTAAACTGCAGCGATGTTTATTTCATTGTATCAGAAACCAAAGTGTAATATACATTTGCTGATTTCATCATCTCTCGATGTCACACCATGCGAGGTCCTGTCGAAAATTCTCTGAAGTTTTTAAACAAAATGACGTTAAAGTTTGCTCGGTTCGGTAAATTCAGCTGATAGAACTTAGCCAAAACTGTGGGCTGACGATTTCTAAATCTCTTAAGGTAATATTGAATTGAATGGTAGAGTAAAAAATCGTCTCTATACATTGAGCTTCTTCTCCATATTCTGTTTGAGATATTTTTGAGTTGTGTTTTATCTGAGATTCACCTTTATAATTAATTATGATTAGTTGACCGAGTACGTCTGATAGCTCTGAAAAATTAAATTTCAATTTAAATATCTCTGTCATCAAACAAACTCAAAAAACGGTTGCTATTACAAATTGGAAGCGGTGGCGACTTTCCAATTGGATCCAAGGTGCAAAAGTCATTAAAAAGATCTAATATGTGTGATATTTATCCTTCAATGGTATAAAGCTGGGCAGGCCCACACACAGTAATAGGCAGTAATTATTTATATTAATAAATCTTGAGGTGGATATAATAAATGTATGAAATCATTAAATTGGCTAAAGAACATATTCTAAAACGACAATTACAGAAACAATAATTCTAAATATCAACAAATACAGTTTAAATAAAGTTTTTCACGAATGAATATACATAATAACTAAAATTTTGGATTGACTTACATAGCCTTTCCGCAAGTTGTGATCTAACCCAGATGGTGAAAACCGTCAGCCAAGTTAAGATTCATTGAAAATTTTATGATAACCGCTGTATTGAACTAGCTTCTACCTTTTGTATAAAACAAATGTATTTATGTAAATCATTGACCGTACAAAATGGTTTTTCCCAAAAGAACGGTCCATTAATTAAATATCATAATTATCTATTATAAAAATTATGGTTAGAGATCTTGTTACCCATGCCCGATCAATTACTTTTCTTCAATGCACAAAACTCACTAATACAGTATGACCAAACAAAGTGCCCATTTTTAACAAAACATTTGATATTCTATAAGTTTACAAATCATCATAATCGGTTTTTAAACATTAGGAAAACCAATAAAGAATCAATAACTTTGTTATCTAACGGATATAATGCACAGGAAACAAAAAATGAAAACTCAATCTTGGACGAAATATGTTCTGACATTTGAAACCCGGTTTTCTCAACAATCCTAATTGGAAAGATTATAAATTAATATCGTGAGGAAAGTATATATTTGAATTTATACTGAAAATAGAACACAGAAAAAACTAACAAATACATTCAGAAAAAAAACTATCATTTAAAATAAAAATATATTTAAATGTTAATTCCAAATATAAACAATAGATCATCTCGAAATGATGAAATATATTCACAATGTCATTCTAAGAACCTTAGAGTTATTTAATTCGTGATTTTTAAAATAATCATTGAATCAAATGCTCTGATTAGAAAATCGAAGTTTGTTATTATGATAATTACTAATGTCACTGATCTAAAGCGATACTATCTAATTTTAGTTAGATTTCATTGAACATATCAGTATCTTTAGCTCATTTTAGAGGTTCATGTTGATACCGGTAATACGCAAAATTATATAAAGAAGGTACATTAACCATACTACACAACTCATTCTTGTAATATGGAGTCTTTGAAGAACAAAGATTGGTATATAAAAGATTTTTTCTAATTCAAAATCATTTTAAAAGAAATTTGATATTATCAATGGTGATGCCTAACTAGAGCTAACAATTTTTGATAAAACATCCAAAATTTCGAAAATATGGGAATAAAAACATCCGATGATGATAACAGAGGATTGCAATGAAATTCGGTGATTAAAAATTAGATTTAATGATTTAATATATAGCTTATCATAACAAAAACATCAATATTTACTGGGGTATCTGCCTAAGACTAAAACTAAACTTGTTGTATTTATTCGTTAAAAAATTTTTCAAATCAGTTATAAAGCTTGATAATAACGTAAATATACCGAATGTTGTTGATTTATGTAAATTATGCCTAAAATTTATTTTTAAAATCTTTTATCATTGCAGATTTGTATATAAAATATGCATATTTATCTGCATCAAATCAAAAAACATAGCATTCTCATGAAGCTAAACAGTCAAAAGATTAACCTGTTGATTTGAAGTGATATACATTTAAAAAATCGATTTTCTTGCATATATTTTTCAATGTACTTCGAATGTTAAAATAATTTAATGTCAAGCGAATGAGAATTTTTTGAATCCCTCTGTTAGACGCAACCAAATCATAAATTATTATATTTTACAAAAACTTCACTTGATAACTTTAAGAAACTGGAAACACTGATTTCAAAGCTGAAGAATCGATAGTGCCTATGAGTGGAAATATCTAAATGCAATCGAAAATTTAAGAACATCAGCAAGATGCTGTGATAATGGAAGGTCAAAACAGGAATTATTTAGCTCTTATCTGGATCTTGAGTGAAGGGTTGAACAAGTAATTATTCTACCACTATGGTCGATATATCAATATAGCAATTAGCAGTATATTTATTGATGAATAGTAATACCAAAAAGTGTTTGACAGCACTACTAAACGAATATTCTTTTCTATATAGACGTTGAATGCAGAGGTCAACACAAAATAACCAAAAAACCTTTCAATTTAAAATCGGACATGGAAAAATACACGAAAAAGAAATAGGAAAGGATTGACTTCCATCAGTATTGAAAAATGTAAAGCTGTATTAATTGGAAGTAAATTTACAACAATACCAAATATGGAATTCAGTACTTTTTCAATACTTTTCAAACGATGTCTACCGAAATTACATTGAGACCTTCCATTAATTCAGAGATCTAATAATGAATTTCATATTGTAAAAACCCTTCAAATGACAAAAAATCAAAAAGAGAAAAGCTTTTATCATAAATTCTTATTTAAATAGCAAATTTTTATTTTTCTTATTTTTAAAGGTAGATTCACAATTATTGATCGCATTTTATGTAATATGTTAAAAATTATTTTGAATTCTTGATATATTTGATTATGTTTTTACATAAGATAAAAATAACCAAATATATTAAGGTTACTAAATGTCCTTTGTTTAGATGTTACAGTTTAGTAAATTCTTATTGCTTAAATGATTTAAAGTAGATTTTCATGTAACAGAGGTCGCCGAGCAGTGCATTCAATCAGATTATCTGATGATAAAATGTGATATTTATTTTCCTGATGAAGAATACACATTATTTTTCAATTCTGTAGATATATTTTTATATGGAGTAGACCTTCTATAATTCCGATCAAAACTACGTTTTTCGAAACTTCAATTATTAAGGATTAAGGGAGATATAGGTGGTAGATAGTAATAGGTTTTGATTGTAGTTAGTGTTGCATATTCGAAATATTTAGCAAATTAAATATCATTTCACTATCTTTCGCCATTAAATTCAATAAATACTATTCACAAGAAGTTTTAAAATACATCCTTATAATCATGTAAAATTAAGAAAAAATATTCATTTATGTTTTAAATTCATAGTCAGTTTAACTTTTATCATTGATAATAGGGTTAGTGTTTTTAAAAATTCAGCCTCTGTTTCGTTCCACTTAAATTATAATTTTATGGTGGGATCGTTAATTTGTTGTCTCTGCGCGTTTTTGATTTTTATAGATCTAAAAATGAGAAATCATATGCTTTTCAATATGTTTTGCATCAATTCTGAAGAATCATGTATTGTTTATTTTGTTTAAACAAATTGAAAATAAAAAGTTCTCTTTTTCAAAACAAGCAACTTCATTTATATATTTTATGAAGATTTTAATCTTCAGATGATTCCTATTCACACGTGTCTAATAAAAGATCCTTAAATGAAACTAGTGATCGTTTTTCATCTCTAATGCGCATCTTTGTCGTTGGTAATACCTCTTCAATCATAATAATTGTGAATATATTCAAATGAAATACTTCGATTTAGAATATGTTTGTTTTATATGTACATTTATTTAATTCAATTTTTTATTTTAAATTTAGTAAGATAAAATAAATATCATTTATATCGGAAAAAAAACATCATGAAAAATAGAGATATGTGCGCAAACTCTAAAAGCACATATAATTCGAATAAAATAAAACTTCAAAGATCAAATTTTTATGACATCATGAATCAACAATATTAAAGTGTTCTCTTTTTATCATTTGAAACATTTTCATATTAATATAACTAAAATTGGTCTATTTTTATCTAAATCTATTACATTCAAAAAAATTATGTCAAATTCTGTACAATGACATATTCAGATCTATGGTTAATACCAATATAAATAACTCATTTTTCAACTAATAAAACATCATTTAATATCGCGTGTTTAATTTAAGAAATCAATGACATTCAACCAAAATTCTGCAGCACGTTCATTTTATATTGAAAATTCTATTTTAAATAGTGTATTTCACTGTTGGAAGATATACGGTGTTGAATATTTTTGGGAACATCGCAGATTACTTGAAAACAAACGATTATATTTTTGGTCTCCAAATATTTTTTATATTACATCACTAGCGGATTAAAATTAAATAATCAAGAAGAATACACACAAAAATCGGTAGACTCCACTTTAAGTATCTTTTTTAGCCACACAAGTAACGTGTGCGAAATAATAGATTTAGAAATGTTAATTAAAATTGTTTCTAACGCCATAAATCTCCAATAGAATTTACGGCGTTATGGAATTCTACCAGTAGATATGTTCGTCGAACAACGTTCCCGTATAATTGTCGAACATTAATAAATGTTATTTACAATAATATATGGATTTTTAGCTAGTATAACAAACTGTAGCCTAATTATTAGATAAATTTCGTCTGTATTAGATGCGATACGGAGAAATCAATACGATCTGGTGAGATGAGTCACTAATTATTCGGCTACTTCTTACAGGACTCACAAATCTCAACATACGAAATTTCTCTAGGTTGTTCGCACGTAGACCCGCAATCAAATCAGGATAGCCTCAATTCTTTCGATATCTCTAACGACATCGGCAAAAATGACTCAATATTTTAGAAATGTTAAGTTTATAATAACTCCTATATCTGTTCATGGAAGCTATAAACTATGAAAATTAAGTTAGGTGGCAAGGAGATAATATTTCAAATCAACGAATCAGTCATTTCGCGAGGCATGCATAACGGAGGTAAGAATATAACTATAGAACTTTAAGGCCTTTTTATTATGAGACTTCAGCTATGGGTCATGGCTATCTACGAGGATACGTCAAAAGTAATGTTCTGAATTACAACTTAGGTATGTTTTGTCATCTGCGTTAGGAATGGAAAAGCAGAACTTCAAAGAATTAATAATGAGTATGCATATGCAAGGTTTTCTGATCAATTTCATCCGTATTGGGATATATTTCGTCGTTACATCATAGCTTAGCAAATTTTCGGTTAAATTTGGTTTTTGTCAAGTTCCACTTCGACGTTTGGAAAAAGGACAGTATCATTATGTCAAAGATTTATTTTTTCAATCAAATAGCGAATTAAGAATTATTTAGCTGTCGAAAACCTTTATCCATTTGTAGGCAGAGAACCTGTAATAAAGTTGATGAAGTTATGAGAACAAGAATTCTAGCGTCTCATAAAGCGACAAGCTCGATAGCAGCAATATCTGATTGTGAGAATTTGAATAGATAAAATATATCGAATATTCTTAAACGATTAAGAAAAGGGAAAATGTTGAGTACAAAGCCGGGTGAAATAAACACATAATAATTATTCCAGCTATAAAATTAAATCAGAAATCTTCTTGATGATGATTTTACAATTTTCTGATGAAATATTTGCGAGTGTCAATGTTTGTAGAGAAATGTAAAGAAATTTAGTCATCAATTTTTAGAAAATGTTATTATTTTTTAAAACAATTTTGTTAAATCTGAGATGATTTTGATTGTTTTTATGCTATTTGTCAAACGACGAAATCGAACCAAAATCCTGTAAATAATTAATTTCAACATATTTCGTGATGAATAATAATTCACACCAATAAATTTTCCTTATAAAAATCCTTGCTATTGTTGATATAGTAAGTTAAGAAACAACTCCAGTCAATCGCCCGCATGTTCATGAAACTGTAAAACACAGTTTGTTAATAAGAGAAGTTTTTTAAAAACACACTAGGACAAGTTAACAGTAAACTAAAAAAAAATTATAGGCCTATTGGGCATCTTAAAAAACGATTCAAAGTGAGAGTTCAGACAAAAAGTAATTTACTGAAGATAAACACCTGCATAAAATATTAAAAAAGTTTCAAATGAAAAAAATCTAGCGTGAAATGTTTGGAAATCACAAAAAACATGCCTCTGAAAATATACATGATCATATTGTCGAATACGAAGCTCTAGATTAAAATATAATTAGTATTGTAATAGACGTTGATTGGAACATTCCCGTAATCTATAATCAATATAAGTAACTTACGAATTTGAAGTAAATGGCACCGAACTATGATTAATATTATCAAACGAATCCGAATATCAAGATAGATATGACATTACCGATAAATTGTCAATAAAAAGAATTCAATTGAATGTGGAAATGAAACCTTTTATTATATACAGGCATGTTTTTAAGTCTTGAAGTAATAATATTTGATAATAACACAATATATGGTAATTTAGCTCAAGAAAATTAGGCATTTTTCGCTGACGAGAAAATGCGGATAAAAGTTGACATAGAGTAGAGTTTACTGCCTATTTCGGCATATCTTTGTTAGTCGCTATCATTCCATCATGACTGTATAATGATAAAAATTTTATTCGAAAGCTTGACGAGTTTGGTGTAGTATTACAAACACAATAGAATATCAAGGAAAATGGATTTATGCTATTGGATCAATTTTGAGTTAGAATCACAAATTTCATGTCTAAAGTTTTCAATTTCTGAACATAGATCGCATCCAGATTTTTAAGATATTTTAGTCAAAGTTATTAAATGACTTCATAATGAAATCCTATTAACCGAGAAACTCACGATGACACGATTCACCAACAAGATAGATTTATGGAAATATTTTAGCATATACTTTTTAGTCGTTATCATTCAATCATGACCATAAAAGGATACAAATTTTATTCCGCCATCCTGGGGACTTTAGCCTTGTAAAAAAATCAAAATTGAATATCGTGTATAATGGATTATGTATAATTGATGAATTTTAAGCCAGAATATCAAATTTCCTGTCTAAAGTAATTTTTTCGTTTAACATGAGATCTCATGAAGATTTTTAAGAGATTTTTGACAAATTTATTACATGACATAAAAATGAAATAATATTCATCCAGCAACTCATTATGACTCGATTCGCCAACAATATTGATTTTGGACAATATTTCTGAATATACTGTTTAATATATTTCATACAATCATTATCGTTAATTGATAAAAGTTTTATTACGCCGGATTGAGGAGTTTGGCGTAGTTTGCAAATACAAAAGGATCTGGTGCAATCTGTATTATTGAGATTTGATCAACTATGATTTAAATAAATCTTTGTTTACAGATCTAAACATCATCACGATCATTTACTAATTTTTGATATTTTCGCACAATGGTTTAAATGATAAAATTATGAAATCATTATGTTTCGCAAACTTAACATTTGATATATTCATCGCAACTATCGATTCTGAAAAGAATTTGTGCTTCTCCATGTTTATCTATTTTATTCCATCAAGAATGTTCAATGAGAATAATTGTATTCGACCAGCTTCTCGAGTTGAACGTAGTTTGATAAACACAATAGAATCTCGTGGAATATGGATTAGAGTGATTCTACAAATTTTGAACCACCACATCAAATTTGGTTTCGAAAATAACAAATTCGAGCCATTTCAATCATTAATATCGTTTTCTGATTTATGAGAATTTTTCTAAATTTTATGATGCCAACATTGTGCAATCATGTTGTTTCCTGAAACTCACCATCATTCGAGCCCATGAAACGATTGATTTTGACCAATGTTTTTGCATTTCCATGTTAATCAAGTTAATTTCATCAATAATGTCAATTCAAAAAAATTATATTCGACCCCCCTCTAGAGTTAGGCGTACTTTGACAAACACAATAGTATCTCGTTCAATCTCGACCAGAGAGATTCTACCAATTTCGAATCACAATATCAAATTCAGTTCTGAAATATCCGGTATCGCGTCATTTCACTCATTCATATCGTTTTCTGATGTATGAGAATTTTTCAAAATTGTTTTAAAGTAACCATAATGACATCGTTGTCTGTCGTGAATCTCTCCACAACTCGATTAACCAATACTATCGATGTATTCAAATATTTGTATATACTCATTTTGAAGTATCTTTTATACACATGCGAGAAACATGCATCTTCTTAATGAATTTCGATGGGTTAACTGAAATGGATTCTGACATTATTAATTCTTTAGGATTTTTACGGCATTATGGAATTCTCTCAAAAAATATTTTCGGCGATCTATGTTCCCAAAAAAAGATGGAAAAATACAGAACTGATTTTTTCTATTAGATAGGATTTTTAGGTTAATTTACAAACTATAGCCTAATTATTATATAAATTAATTCTATTTTTCATGCTATACGAGGTAATCAATTCTATATTTTGATACGAGTAACTATTTATTATCTCATTTCCACAGGTCGCTAAAATATCTCATTCAAAATTTCTCTTGGTCTGACGTTAGTAGGCCCCTAATCAAATCGGGATAGCTTATCTTTGTGTCGATATCGACAACGATATCGGCAAAGATGATTATATGTTTTAAAAATTATTTATGTAGGATAACTTTTAGATTTGTTCATGGACGCTATCAAATCTCCTCATTACTTTCGATAGTTCAGTGATTATAATTCAAATATACGAAACGATCATTTCGAGAGCCATGAATAATCGACTTAGTAATTTGATTATTGAACATTTTAACATGATTTACTCATACCTCAATGTCAGGTGCTTTGTATGTTCTTGCCCTCGTCAAAAGTAATTTTCTTGATTAAAACTAAGATTGGTATTTTGATCTCGTTTTCGAATACATTCGCAGACACTCTCAAAGAATTGATAATGAGGAAGGCCTATAATGAATAATTTTACACATGTTTTGTGAGGATTTTTAATTGTAACATATGGATTTGCATCATACTAAGGTTTTCTATTGTTTGCAATTTAGGTATATAAATACATCCAATCAATCCTCTGGGTGTTCATAAAACTGTCAAACACAGTTTGTTTCGTATTAATGGTTTTTAAATATCATACTATGATCGGGTTACAGTATCTAATACAGATAACGTAGAGGCTTACTGAGCATACGTTAAAAAATGTTTCAAAACCAGTGGCAAGACAAGGAGTAATTTACTGCAGCCGAAACTCTGTATGAAATATTAAAATAAATATAAGACAAAAAACTATGCTAGAATGGTTTGGGAAAACACCAAAAGATGCCTTCGATAATACAATTTCTCGAATTGCCGGATACAGGCTCTAGAATAAAATTGAATCAGTGTTGTTAAGACGTTGACTCGCACATTGATATAATCAATAATTATTAAAATTAACACACAGCTTCTAAGTATAAGGCAAGAACTATAATTAGTATTACCAAAATAATCAGAAATATCAAATTAGCTATGACGTTACTGATACAATGTTAATATAAAGAATTAAAATTTATGTCAAAATGAAACAATTCGTATATTATAACACGTTACAAATCGTTCGTGTAATAATTTTTGAGAATTACACATTATAATATATTTTAAATAAAAATAATTGCCATTTTGAGCCGCCTGACGCACGCGCATAAAAGTTACGTTAAGTGGAGTCTTCCTCAAAAATATATTAATAAAAGAAGTATTTACGAAAATATTCTGTTGCCCCCTTGTAGGTAATAAGATATTTTATACTCGTTAAAGAATCGTAAATTATTTAGGTCTTTTATATGCAGACTTCGTTGAAGTACATTGTCGAATGTTCTGAGATACTAATTTAACATATAAAACAAAAACCCTCAAAAATATCCGTCTATATTAAAACCATTGAGCATCCTAAAATATCATTAGAACAGTTTTTCACTTTATTTTACTTCAATTGTTCTGAATTTAATGTATTTAGAAGTATTATTGTTTTGTCAAGTATGTAAATAGTTTATCAGTCATTTTTTCAATATTGTGTAATATACTATCCATGGTTATGTGTAATTTTTATTTCCATTATCACGAATTGTCGAGCAACAGTGCATTGAACAAATAATGAAAATCGAATTACTGTAAATAATGTAAAGCATGCGTTTTGGACACAGTTTATTACACGTAGAAGTGACATCGCGCATATGTGTTTGAATACGCATCAATTACATTACTGTCAATTAGCTTATTATATGGGGTTCATAGACTGAGTTAAATTTGAAAACATTTTATCCAAGTTTATACTTTGGATGAAATTTATAAAAATATAGTATACATTGATTTATTCATCGTGACTCATGTATGATGATATAAAATGATATAATGTAAACACTATTTTATACGCATTTATTGCAAAAACCTACAAAAGAGGTGATATGACAATTTTTGATTGTGCTTACACCATTTTCCGCCCGAAATGGCCGACTTTCCGATGATGACATTCAAAGATTCCGACGATATATTTATAAGTATATTGATATTTACACAGATTCTACCCTTCTATTGCTGTTAAAATATTAATTCAGATTCTATAGTGGAATATGTGCTGTTGTTTACTGAGATTTGATTTTACCTAACAGCAAAAAATCTTTCTAAAATTTACTTTTTATAATAAATGATATCGGAAATATTGAATGTCCGCGTCGGAAATTCGGCACATTTTAACCGAAAATGATGTAAATTGAATTTTTTTTTAATTTTCTTGACATTCTATACAAGTTGAAAATATCTACGCTTACCTCTCTGAATAAAAAATCAAATTCCTAAAATATAGAGTTGTTTGTACAAAATACTCAATCGATTCGAATATTGATTTGCCTAAATATGAAATATGGATAATCGGGACTTTATCATTCAATTTTTTATTTAAATTTGTTGTATGAATTATTGACAAACAAAACGACATATGGATCATTGCCTAAATATCCTCATAATCAGAAACTTGCTACATATGACAAATATTATTTTTCAAAGAGAATATGATTGTAATGTAGTTCAAACTGATTTCAAAATTAATGAAAAGTCTCATCAATACAAAAACTTGAATTTTCGATGATTGGTTATGCTTGACACCAAAGCTGTACCTTATATTACCAATCAAATTAAATATGCATTTTTGTGGTATTTCTAATGATCATATATTTGAAAGTTGCCTTATTGTTTTAGAATTTTTATCATTAGCTATTTAATTATCAAAGCGTTAATATAACGGAAGAATGAATCGGCTGTGCATCTAATTATCTACGCCATGATTTCATTTCCCATAATAGTATCAATAAACAGATGTTTAGTTTGGCGCAAGGCTGTACAAATTGCATCCCATTTTCCTAACTGTGCGCAACGTTTTCGAACTCTACTCGCGGCTGAATTTCTACAGTAATTTTATATGATTTTAAAAGGGTATTTAAACTTAACATAAATTGGAAAAGTACAAACTCGTTTTTTCATCGATAGTGTTTTGATATAGACCAGTACATACGTTTCCTTCAACAGAAAAAGACCATACTATGACACTCGTTTATTGATCCTCGCCATTTTTTCAAGTGTTTCTAGATTTTTGACATTTTCTCAATTTCCATGCCTTACAACATCTTTCGATTTTCAATCCGTTTTTTGTGTGATGTTAAATATTAACATTCAAGGGCTAAATATTTACCGATACCCTGTTACAAATTATGTATAAAAGGCCCATCATGGCCGTTTATTTTTAATATAAAAAGTATATATCATTCGTTCCCTCACAATTTGTACGAATTTCTCTGTATACGTTTGATAATTTGTTTCGATGTTTTAATGAATATCAAAACATCAATTTAATTAGATTATTAAATTTGTAATTCGATCACGTTAACACATCAATATATGTAGACATCCTTTCACTTTGGTTGATAAATTTCTTCGTCAATTGTACGATTTAGAGGGTTTTCTAGTCAATTTGGCATTTTGAAATCCTGAAGAGATCTCAAAAATTGTACAAAAATAAGTTTCACAATAATTAGCTTTGAAAATAAATTTAAGCATAATAGTTGATGGTTTCATTGTTAGAGGCGTTTGCAGTTTTAAATGTTGACTATGTACATAAATGTGCATTCATTTTTTAAAAAATTTTGGAAGAAAATAAATTTTTTTGAGGACAAAAGGCACGTATTTTTGGCACCTAAACATCATAGGCGCATTTACACACGACTACACCAAGTCTAAACACTATTTGGGTTCTTTTCATTTAATTTAGGGTATATATTTAGTGTATTTTTGAAAATGGTGTTATTGCAGAATAAACGTTGACTACCTGTAGAAATGTTCGTACCGTTTTTAATGAATATAAAATTTAATTTTTGACAAAAGTCATAATTTAGGTAGCTAAAAACAATATGCGAAATAAACATGGTTTTCGCACATTTGACCTATTTTGATTAGTTACGTTAATTTTACCACGTAAAAGTTTATGCCTGATTGTATGTTTACTCTTACACAAACTTGTGGCATGAATAAACTGATTTCAGAAAATAAATTCAATAAATAAAGTTATTGTGATGCAACCTAATGATATCCCAGAGCGTTTTTTTATTCACACTAGAAGGATAGAATTTTGATGCATCCAGAAAAACATAGATCATGTAAAATATTACAAGAGCAGCAGTCATAATTATTTGTATTTTCTGTCTGTAAAAATATTATTATGAACATATATGCCAAAAAATTCAACAATAATACGACTTAGGCAAATAGAAACTTAAATTTAAAACGAATATGCAACTTTTATAATGGTTTGTATCTTCTAAAATGTGAGACAATTCATCTTGAAAGGATATAGTCAATATGAGTCTAAACACTCAAAAATTACTAAAATTTTACTTCTTTGAATTCTTTTGTTTCTTTTTTGAAAAAAGAAAAAAAACAAATGAGTTGAAAAGATAGTTTTTAACGTAAAAATATATTTAGGCCATCAACATTTAAATGATAAAATATACATAATTCATAAATGAAGGTAAAAGTTATGCGAGGGCGTGCTACTTTAGCGGTATTGTTTTTAGCCATCTAAATTATAACATTTTTCAAAAATTGAATTTTATATTGATTGAAAACGGTATGTAAATTTATACAGGTAGTCCACAGTTACACCACCAAAGCACCATATTCATGAATATACCAAATAGTATCCTGAAAAAAATTTAAATTCACACAATAGTGTTTAGAATCAGCATGTGCGTTTTAAAATAGCATATACTTATTAGCCTCAAAAATATCTGTGTTTTGTCAAAAAAATTTTATATGATGCTCCGATAAATGTAAAATAAATTCCACATTTGTATGAAAAAGTCAACATTTAGAACGTCCCACGACTGTAGGATTAACCTTAACCAATATTTCTCAAAAACGATTACATTACCTGTATGCTATATTCGAATTCAAATGTAAAAAATTCCCAGACAATGCGACTACGGCAATCATAGGATCATATCTTAGAGATTGAAAATTGCATGGTACTAAGAGTCAGAATATTACACTCATTTTTTTTAGTTTCTGCAATAATAAATTAAAAAATTAAATTGAATGTTGGAATAAGTACTATACACGACTTTGAATCCTCGTAGAAAACTGAGATATCGGTATTTTTTAAAGCACACAATTCGCTTTCAAACCATTCAGGAGAGTTTATTTTAAAATACTTAATCGATTTGTATGTTCAAAAATATGAAAAAAGTTGAATAATAACATCAAAATTACCGCGTAGATATAGGATGCTCGATTAGTTTCGTTTTTATAAATCTTATGAATTGTGATTTTTATCCAATTTTTATTACATTTTGCGTCCAAAATGGCAGATATTCTGATGATGCCATTCAAATATTCCGGTAGGAATTTAATATAAAAATTGAAATTTAGAAAGATTCGTTGCTTTAAAATAATATAAAATCCAAGTAAAGACATCACCTATTCGACTATCGGATCTGAATGAATGTTCTCACAACCCTAAAAGTAGAATCTATGTAAATATCAATTGACTTATAAACTCATATCGGAACCTTTGAATGGTTTCATAAGAAAGAAGGCCATTGTTGACAGAAAATGACGTATGTAGGTTTAATCATCGCTTAATTATTAATCAGTTCTGCTCCGTTTTCATTATGAGTATCTTCACAATATGTCGTCGAATAAAAAACACCGTTAATGATTGATGCATTTTACCCGCGATAAACCAGTTCGAAAATAAAAGTATATAAAATGTACATTTTTGACTGAGAGGTGGTATGAATGTGTTCGCTAAAATCTGATTAAATAAAAACGATTAGTTTTCATTTTGAATATTTGTTTATTTTAGAAGAAATTCAAAAATATATTTTGGGCTATTTTTTAAAGATTCTAAACAATATAAATATATTGTCCTGTATAATTTATATGAGCGCCAAATCATAATTACAATGTATGTTTTAGATAATAGATTCTAGTGATAATAACGTTAAAACAAGCCAAGTATTTTTTATTTTATTTTTGATAATGATGATTATTTTTTGATCATTAAAACAGCCTTGCATAGAAAGATTTGTCAGTTTTTGAAGGATCACCATGCTTTGAAAATATTCATCTAAATTTTAAAAATGTTAAGAAACACTATTTGTCAGGCTTTGGGCCGAATCGAACGATTTAAATTAATTGTATAATTAAGTGTATAAATTAGTAAATTTAATGATATATCAACACCCTCGATCATCTTCAATTACTATCTTTAAATAATGAAGGGTAACCAAAAAGAAAGCAACACCGATCAAAGCCTAAGTGGATCTAGCCAGCCGATTCAAGTTTCTAAAAACCTCGATTCTTTAAGATCTACAAACTTTTATCAATCTTCGCCTCAATTTTTTGTAGATCAGTATGGTGCAAGGAGGTTTGTGGACCTTACCGCACATCGCCAATCGACCAACATGGTGGATACCTTCTTTACGGATGTAGATTCATCAAATTCGAACACCGAAAATCCACAACTCGTTAGCAATCTTAGTCGTTATAGTTCCAAAGTGCACAACCCAAATATTCATTATCAACAATTTTTAGCCAACAAAAGAAGTTATTACCAATCACAACACCAAATTCAGCCAAATTTTGTCATGGTAACACAGCCAAGCTTTGAAACAAATGCTATGGTACAACCATTCTATTATAATCAATATTTCTACTATCCACACTTACAGCATAATCTGTATGGGCATCAAAACAATCAATATAATTACGAGCATCCACCCGTTCATCCCTGTTACGTGGAAAACAACATTATAAATCCCCAGTGTGCCCTCACGTCCATTAACAATAATATTCAACAGTCAAATTTACACTATGGCATAAGCACAAACAGGGTTATTTCAAATGAAATATTTGTTCATGGGTCAAATTTAGGTGATGTACTAATACCTAAAAATCCTATGTTTGATATAGTTTCAACTGTTCCACACAATGTTTCTTATACGCCCAAATCGCCACAGTTGTCTCCAGGAATAAATCTTAATACAGAGTTTCTTGATTTTATTCCAAACCTAAAGCGTAAGTATAGATCAATTCGCGAATCCTCAAAGACCCATTCATTGATCAAAAGCGACCAAATACATGCCGATTGGGCTCAAGATATTCCAGTTAAAATTACCAAGAACGACGAGATTGGTTTACCACCAAAAACTACAATTATATCCCGAGATACCTCGAATAAACTAAACCTCACAAATGAAGAGGTTGATGCAAGAGTTCAAGCAATTATGGATGAAATAGGAAGCACGTGTCAAGCCTATGGAGTATCATATATGGATTCAGGTTTGAAAGCACAACAAGTCACAGATACATTTAATACGGAGACTGATAATTTTAATGATTCGTATCAAAACGTGGAGATATATTCACTACCCCCTTTACGAGCATTCGATTCTGCGAATGATTCATTTCAAACTATAGTTGCTGATAACCAAGGCCCTTCAATTTCTCAACAAGGAAGAAAAGAGGAAAAAATGGAAATATCGCTAAAGATTTATAAAAATAATTCATGAATAAAAAATACTAAAAAATTTAGTTTTAGAAGTATTTTGCTATAGCTCCTATTACTTTAATATTTTACCTTTATTTAATAAAATCATTTGAGAGAAACACGAAGAATAACTATTCATCAAATTCGATATATCTTAAATTAGATTTGATTGATTATGGCCTAGTTTTAATTTTCAATCGATGTACGACGGAAATCAATATGTCTAATATCTGTGAAGTACTAATTACCTACGTATATGTGTATATTTTTTGAAGAATAATTTATTGTATTCCTTAAAAAATCTGACTCGTCGTACCAAGTATCTTTTTGTGACATCTAATAAAATTTTATGGCCAATATAGATACGCAAAATATTTTTTTCATACTTGTCTGCATAAACATCACTTATTCTACCCACCTGACCATCCTGTCTAGTTGTTTCTAAT
>JWZT01001860.1:65555-83056 GCA_000827895.1 Thelohanellus kitauei | reverse complement strand
TGAGTTAGATCTGGTTACGAACGAAATTTCTGGACATGTTCCGAATAAAGGGACTTTAATTTACAATTAGATTTCGGGAATTTTAGAATGGCATTCTCTTCGTTAGACATGAATCATCAATTTTCGGCAAGGCCACCAGAGGTCTATTGTTTAAATCACCATTTATTCTCATCTGTCGTTCGCCTTAGATCACAACCCTGCTTGAAGAGAACAATTATATTCCTATAGAGTGCATACCATTTAAACAGCTTCATTTGTTTATTTGTGCATATTAAGAAATTCGACGCGGAGATGTATGAAATGATTTTTTCTTCAAACCTTACTCATACTTCGAACTTCGGACTCAAAGTTCATGAAATATAGATCTATATCAACAAGTCCTTCAATGAGTCATTTAAGGAGACCAGACATTAATTCCAGAATCCATGCTGATAGATGTTCTTGTCAAAATAATATCCACGAAACTAAAAATTTATCCAACTATTTCTATATTTTTTTCTTCAAAATCGGCCGATCATAAAATTCTCACCCACAAATTGAAAAATAAACTTACAGCAGTCATATCATACAACCCAACTTGTACTTGTATCTTGTCAAAAAAAAACCAGCGTTAGAGTTTCAGCGGTAATAACGGCTTTGAGTCTGCACCTACATATTACCACATAGGTTTTAATAATTCTTGACAAACACTAGGAATTATCTGTATTGTTTGCGAAGATAAAATGTTGAAAATCGCCTCTTAGGAATGAAATGGTGGTGTATTGTATGATCAACGCGGATTGGAGTTGTTTAGACAGAGTGACAACATCTGAACTCGAGGGGTGTTCGATGAATATTAGCTTATCCAGAAGATGAATTCTAAGTAAACAGACGTTTTATAATTTCTCCCTTGTTTAGAATCAAAGGTAATAATTAGTCTTTGAGGATCAAAACTTGAGATCATCCTTATGGTGAAAATTTCCTTAACTATGCGATGTTTGCCGAGTCTATACGAGTTTTTCTAGTTTTTTCTATGGTTAGGATAAACTGTATGACAAAGTTCTAAGTTTCAGCGAAGGGCGAAATCGTGCACGACGAAGAGAGAGGTTTTATCCTGAATTTTATTTTCGGGGTCTATAACTTCTTTGTGCTATAGTATCATTTATTAAATTTTAGCTTTCTGACTCTGTTTCAGGTTGATAATTACCGTTATTTAGATGTCTGACAATTTTTATCCGAAGAAATCTGGATCTAGGGACAGACCATCACGTCCCCCACCAAAACCTGGAGCGCCTGGCGGGAAACGCGGCTTTACCAAATTTAACAACGACGAAGACACCCAGTCCAGCGGAGCTCCTGGATGTCCCCCCATGGGTGGCTGAGGGTGATATTGATGTTAACTTTAGGTAAAGTAAGGGTCATTGGCCCTAAAAAGCTTGGATAGCATTCATTTCTTTCTATGATTTCATCGTTTAAACTCTATGAGCTGACGATGAAAGATATGAAATGCTTTGTTATTTTTAGATGTTTTTATTTTAGTTTTAACGCTATTGATTTCTCGATGCCGATAGAACTCAATTTTGTAATGGCCATAATATTGCTGCATTTCCTGGTCTGTGGCTTAATAGAACTTTGCTTTTATGTTCTAATTTTCAGCTGAAGGCATGGAGACGATAAACCATACACCAAACTTGGGTTTTGATATATTTCTACAAGAAGTTTTTAGTTTGGACAAAATGTCAATTTCAGTAAAAACCTATACAACTTGGTAACACTTGGTTAGGTAGCCATTTGAGGAACCTCGGTAGGTTTGGCGAGATAGATATCTCAGAAACCAGTTCTTATTAACTAAGTTTTGGTGGGAACTATACCCGTTCAAGAGCAGTTCTAGAAAAATGACGATCTTATTTTTTGATGGAAATATTCATGTTTCACTATTCCTGAGTATCATGGACAATCTCGTGATGTTGAAACCTATCCTTTTTATGATTATTGGACATCTTAAAATATATCAGGCTCGTGGGTTTATGAAAATTCTAACTCTGTTATTTGTTTAATAAACTGCCCGAGTAGATATTTATATCAGTCGTTACAGATCTCGTATCCTGGCAGGTTAGTGCTAGACTCAAAAGTTGTCTTGAAATTATCTTCATAAATATCTCTCCGAATTTTTTTGTTGAATCGTTCATAATGAGAAACTTGTATGGGTTTCGCTATCAGTCTATAAATACGACAAAAAATTTTTCATTTTAATCCTAGGAATATACAAATCATTCGATATTGCCTATCTATTTGGAGAATTTATCGAATTTCATACTCACATGCCAGAGTGCTTCAGCTTGACATTAGGGATGATAATTTATAATTCCGTATAATTTATCTACACATGTTTAGGAGTATGCCCTAACAATTACTGAATTTCGATGATCAGACGAGTTATTTCAATGCTCAAAACTTTGATATTTCGATGTGCTCAAAAGAATCTAAACAAGATTCTTCAAATCCTTTATATTCCGAGATCTCAGACTAGAAAATGCAAGCTGCCCATGGTTAATATGGGGTGAATTGATGGCCCCTCCCTCATTTACGAGAAATTTTTATGCAACTACCCCAATTCAGAAGTTCTTTTCTGTCATAACTATGAAACGGAAGAAAAATAAGTAAAAACTTTCTTCGCTCTCAGGAAATGTGGCTGGTGATGACTGTAAAATAAAAAAATTGAAGAATCATCGTAAAAATATTTTGTGGTGTAACTGGGATAGCAATAGCGTGTCTTTGCAAAATATTTAAAACGATGCCATTCTTTTGGATTCCGATATGGTGAAGTGGTTGCGAATATCATAAATTCACGTCAATATGAAATGATAGTGACCATCATTTTGAATTAGCTGATACGAAGCTAGTCCTGGAAACCATGTAGCGTAAGGGATGCAATTTAACTCTATTTTTGAGATCGATTCCGTGTGTCCCAGAACTTTGGCGGAATCCAGCGAATTCTTCCATTACGATCCGGGTACGAGGGAGTCTAGGATGGAAACTCATTTTAATAAATGGGATATTTTGTTCAACCACGGACCACAGTATAGAATGGAAACCTACAAAAGCTGTTTGTAAAGTATTAACTTCGTCATCTTCCAGCGTCAGCAAGCTGTTTATCACAAAAAACGTTGGGTTCTTCTAAACACGCACGCGTCAATTCTGAGTTTAACGAATGTTATAATACATATTAGAACTGTCGTTGTGAAAATATAAAAGTCTCTGGAACATAACCTCTTTCACTCCGTTATTTGATATGTACAGTATGCCATATTTCAATTCTTGGAATAAAGAACACCAAATTTGTATCGTGGGATTCTTGGGTTTCAGCACGTGACATTCTTTGAGGTTGACGTTTTTACAAGAAATAATTCGGGTTGAAATATAAAAAATGCCATGGATCAATGTTGGAAACTCTACTAAGAAACCTCGTCAATTTCGATTTCGACTGATGGAGTTATGAGCTCGAACAACTGGTTCAATCATTAACATAAGCCACTATTTACCTGATTTTGTGTTTGGGTGTAAAAATCACCACAAGAATGAGATGAACTGCGATGAATACTGATGTTCCACTGCTTCCTTCCCAGGGTGATGGATAAACTTGTTAAAATCTAGAGAAACACCCTCAATAGATCCCATTTATATACTGGTATTGGACATTCACTTTTCGAATCTCATTCCAACGCTTCAAAATATAAGGACGAATATCTAACTGCATACACTGGTTTTCCTAAAATATGACTTAAGCACTAAAATCTCTTTCCATCAATATAATAGTCCAATTTTCTCAATGTTTCGACCTATTTTATTGAGATTTTATTTCGGATATTCTTCCAGTCGCCTGACTAACGTCTTTCCTAATTCCTGGCTCAATGTTGTAAAGTTGGCTGAATTATCAGTTTTGCACACACTTCCAAATATCATAAATCTATCTTCGATCAGAAAATTTAACAAACGAGGTTGGATAGTATGAATAATCGCACACACTATTCCCTTCTTTTGCGTCAGAATCAACTGTTTCCAAACCCGAATCGTCGTGGTCATGCAAACCTATTCGACGTACTCGAATTTATTTTCTCATTTATAAAACTACACATTTTCGTGAACTTAACCCTTCCATTGTTAAATATTGTGATTTGGCTTCCGTTAATATTTTGAAGGCACGAGGGCTTATTCCAATCGAAGGACACCAAACTGATAAATACGGACACACACTGTCAGTGATGGCCATAAACGCGACTCTTCGAATGCTCTGCTCTTTTCATTTCTTCGAATACACAAGATCTTGTGTTGATTTCTACAACTAAATCTGCAAAATATCTGATGTACCTATGTAATATTATAGGCTCGTACTTCCCTTGTTCATGTTTGGATGCAATACATAACTAAGTAGGTCCACTTTACAAATCTCAATTTGGATTATACATGTGACTATTTGATGAACCACATAACTACTTATTTTTTGAGAAATTCAATATAAAACATCGCGGATGATATCTGTATTGAACCATGATTTCAGTTATTGTAACGTTTTCAACAAAAATTATGATAAGTTATTTATTGAGCATAAAAAGAGAAAAAGGAATGATTTGATCTTGAAGCGATAGTCACAGTTGGTCAATGAACATTATCTAACTTTCAACCACAATCACCCCTCGTTAAGAATTATTTTAATCCTTAAACGATGTTGTTCTTTACATTCGCTGGTTAATATGGACATAAATTCTTGGGAAAATTACATAATGTGTATTCATCAGCCTTTGTTTTTGGTATTGACAAATCTGACTCTAGACTCCGAAGACTATCACCTGCTCGAATGGTAAATAAACTAGAGTAGAACACTCACTATTCTACTAGTGGCGTAATACTTGGTTAAGTGAACATATCTATGATACTACAAATTACAAAATTTCCCAAAGATGGATCTATTTCATCCTATTTCGGAAAATTTCACACGTATGACTACGGTTGTGAATGGCCGCTCTCGTTTTGTGGTGATAAATAGAATTTCCCTGTTTTAAAGTCACGTTATCGCGCCGATTTAGGGGAGAAAGAAAAAATAATTTGAGCAAGACGATTACCTCGTAAAACGAAAGTTCGAATAGGGACGTGTTTTAAGTGAATAGTGCATGCTATTGTGAGCTAAAGTATAACGTATGGGAAAAAAAGTTTTTCTTGAAGAGATGGAGAATATAACTGAGAGTACGATATTCCATATAATCAGCGATGGGCAAGACATTTAAACATAAACAAAATTGGTATCAATACAGGGCTATCGTAAATGATGAAAATTTTGTGAAACCAGTATTAGTTGCAGATCGTGATTAAAAAATGGAAAAATTAGCCGGTTATAGATGATTTTTTAGCAAGCCCTGCATCCGTGTACCAATACTAATAAGAACACACTGGTGATTTTTCAA
The DNA here is from genome assembly GCA_000827895.1 of Thelohanellus kitauei. Lineage (NCBI taxonomy): Eukaryota > Metazoa > Cnidaria > Myxozoa > Bivalvulida > Myxobolidae > Thelohanellus > Thelohanellus kitauei. The sequence continues at coordinate 77,618 of JWZT01001860.1, read as the reverse complement.
CTACCGGGTTCTCCATCAATAAATTCACTTTGTAATATATAAAGAATTAGCTTAAAAATTAATTAAATTCACTGGTATTCTCTTCCTATAGTCTCTTTTTTCATGTTTGAGGAAAAAATTGTTTAAGAAGAAACCACATTATTAAGGATAGCTAAGGTTTACGGAAGTCAAACCAGCAAGTACAGGGTTTTCAGGTCTATTTAGTTGTTTGAAAGTTCAATTTGGTCCTTTCGTATTTTTTCATTTGGTTTTTAGTTTTACAATTATAATTTAAATTTAACGGGATAAAAACCAGTATCGAAGGGTTGGAAAGATTTGAAAATTTTTAGTAAGGCACCATCGTTGGAAGTTGGAGGTGCGTTTTGATAACTCACATTTTTTGACATGGCAAATAAATTTTTTAAAATTATAGCAAATGGGGTGGTGGATGGATGTTGTAGTTTTTTTGGAGAATTTTAAGTATCAAATTATGTGGATTTTTCAAAATTCACAAAATTCAGCTTCCTTAAATGCACAACACTCTTCAGAATGACAGAAGCGCTGTTTTCCGAAATTAGAAGTTTGATTTCCCAACCTTTCAAATTTTTCCAACTTAAAGAGACTGGTTTCTATCCAGTTAAAGTTAAATTATAATTGTAAAACTAAAATCTAATTGAAAAAAACGAAAGAACAAAATTAAACTTTTAAACAACGAAATAGACTTGAAACCCTGTACTTGCTGGATTGACTTCCGTAAACCTTAGCCATCCTTAATAATGTGGTTTTTTCTTACACAATTTTTTACTCAAAACATGAAAGAATTGACGATCAAAAGAGAATAACAATGTATTTAATTAATTTTTAAGCAAATTCTGAATATATAACAAAGTGCATTTTTAAATGCAAAAACCGGTAATAATTTAAACACATAATACTCGTCTCAAGAACTCACAGCACCCACTAAATTAACGATCGTTCTGAATCACTTACCATAACTTGGGACCAAATTTGCCGGTACTCGCTAACTAGGTTAGCAGTTTGGCGCGCATAATTTAGTGGGTGCTGTGAACCTGTATTTATCTCAATGACTAAGTAATTTTTAATATATTTTGATTTTAAACATCTTTTTTTTCTTGTCGTGTTTTATTTTCAAATGTTAGATTATATGATGGTTTTATGGTTCTATTGTGTATCTTGCCCTCAAACCTGCATTCATTCAAATAAATCATCAAAGATTCTTCTCATGCTTTTTGCTATTAGACTTCTCAGAGAGAATAACAGCCATTCTATGTATTCTGCACAATTTCCAAAAGAAAACACCAAGTAACTGATTAGTTAACAATCCGGTGGTTAGATTTTCCGCCAATGCTGTGAGAATCTTAGTGTCTCCTGGTCTCTTTCATACCACTTAACCTATATGAACGCGATGTCTGACGGGTGGGAAAGATAATGTCAGACTTTTTTTCTAAAATTGACTAACCTCATCCGATTTATATTGACCATAACTATATTGTATGCATTCTAATCCAGATTTCCTAAATTCTCATTCCATAATTTCTATTTGCATCCCTACTATCATCGTATTTCTTTCTTAACTTTTTTCCTTATATCCCCTCTTGAATTTTCTTCCTTATGATATAGCTTTCTACCTCTTCAGTGAAATTCACCCATTTCAACGACAACAAGAAAGTTTGGCCAGCGAATAAGTCTGATATCATTTTCGGAATACGTAGCTTACTAAGCGAGATAAATTTTTATTTTTCAAACTGTGCTATAACAGTTAACCCAATATATTATTGGTTCAGATTTTCCTAAAAATTTCTCAAAATCAGAATTGTCCAGGAGTCAGTATAGTATTTGACATATTCAACCTGCCAAAAACATGAGGAATTTATCTTCATGATTAATAAATAAATAATGTATAGTCTGTATATAAATATAGGTGACGTTACGTCCTCATCCTTCTTGAAATTGTAATACTTTATTCTGCTCGTTTAGTTTTCTCTATGGCCTGGATTGAAATAACTGTGATCATGTGTTCTGCTAGTTTAAATTTTACGAAAATAAACTTCTTAATAATTGAAAGCAAAGCATTTTTAATAAAGTTTTAAAACACGTGAAAAGTTCCAGATTTTCTTGATCCAAGAGAATCCGATAAAACATATTTCTCTCTCAAATAAAAACCTTCATGAGATTTTGTTAACAAGACAATACTCTTCTACATAACCACCGTCTGAAAGAATAATTAAACGTCAGAATTTTTTAATAGAATAGTAGCTTCAAATATGGTCGTTTCTAGCTACAAAAAAATCAAAATTTGGAGTATTTTACGTTAAGATTGAGTTTTTAAGTAATCTCGCATTCAAAAATTTTTGTATGTTAAAGAATATCCAATCGTCATACTCGCTTTTTAGCGCGTGCTATTATAACATTGATTTAGCAAGTATTTTATCTCAGCGTAATTGACCATACCTAACGGCGAGCCATTAAAAATCGTGAGCTACTTAGGCGATCTACAAATACATTAAGCGTTATCATTTAAGGATATCAGAGGAATTTGATAAAAATGAGATTAATCATTATGATTATACTTTATTTAATTCGATTATGCTTTTGACTGGCCTTAAATTTAGAGAAGTTTCTTTTTACCATCATTCTCTTGCCTAGAGCCTAAAGTCAAGTAATTATCGCTGATATGATAAATCTCGAGTCAGGTTCAGTTTGGTCTTCTAGTGTACGTTCGCTCAAAAATATGTTGAAAATTATGTTCGAGCTGTTAGTTCCTTTGGTTTTGAATGGTAGTTAGACCTTTAAAATTGTTTTAAGTCATAAAATTTATCTGTAATTAAAAAAGTAAGTATCGTGTTCTTGAGTTTTATTAATCTGCTTTAGATGTAGTTGGACCACGCATTACTCGTTCTGATATATCGGAAATGAAAATAAAGAAATAATAAAGTACAATTCAACTTGGACTTAAATATTCTTCACTGTACATAATAACGCTGTTGTCACATTCTATTCTTTTGGTAAGATTCGACTCTAGTCCTTGAAAATAATCTATCAGACGTGAGAGCTCAAGAATTAATTTATGTTGGAGTTTTTGAAATAGTTATTCAAGTTTCACAAGTTTTGAGATCCTACACGGGAACACGAGGTAACAGATGTTGGCCGCATATTTTTGTTTGCTATTTTCTAGCAACATTTCTCACGACCATATAAATTAACTGTCTACATACCACATGGTGTCAGGACTGATATTATGTGATTTACCCTAACTGAATTAAGCAATTCTCACATTTATCAGAAAAATTGTTTAAAGGATTTCGTACTTCCTAATTATTCCTTGAAGAGGATAAATTTCTGTCAATGGCTTTTGGTTATTTGAGACCACTCTGGTTCAGTAGATCAATTTTTTGATAAAATGTAGTTGAAGCATCTAACATCTCCACACGACAATAACGTTTATCTGCATAAATCCTATTACAACTTCCCACTGATTTCCATTTTTATTTTTCCCGACCAAAAGAACCTATGTGACATATAAGTGTTAAAAAATTGGCACAGTTCCAAAATTTAACAGCTATTTTACAAGGGCAACTGCGCGTGTCCATTATTTTATGCAGAGACGGGTGTTGTCAATACAGAGTCAAGTAACGAGTGGATATGTGGGTAATAATGCTGCAAAACTCTGTCTCCAAGTGATAAATTGTTGATGTTAGGTCAATGGGTATGACGTCGACGCGGTTAACACTGTTTCTTATTCCAATCATTTAGGTACTATTTGAGTATTTATCGTAGGATATGGGTCCTGGTTTGGGAAGGCTCTGTCCATTGAAAGATTCAGCAAAATGGTTGAGGGCCTTGAGCAGAATAACCTAACAAACTATACTCATATTCTTACAGGTAAACAAACATTTTTTTCTTTTACTGTCAAAAGTATTTAATATAGAGATATGCCCATGAATCTACATGGGTCGATAAATTTTATTGATTATAAATCTGGTTTGGACTACTCTTAGATCTCTGGACGAATGTTGAACTCCAAAAACATACTTTAAAAATTATAACCTTTATCTCAAATCTCGCAAGATGAAAAAGCTTTTTATTTGAACCTTTCATATCTGATGCAATCAACCATATCTTCCAGATCGCATATACTAAGGCAATGTTGCCCTCAAAACCAGTTATACATCACCAGACTCTACCTTAAATCATCCAAATTTACAAAGACGTACCTATTGATATCTGGATGCATTATCATTGACGCCCAAGGCCATATGTGGCATTATTTGGCATAAACCCTGTTTTGATGGCGTTTAGTCGCGTCGTCAGCCACAGAAATAAAACGGAATTTTATTACACGTGGGTAGGTGTACGTCGACCACACCCTATTGTTGATACACCGTATGTTTGGAACCCAGCTTAGTTGAAGGCTGTGTACATTGTCGTTTATCTTGGTATTATGTGCTCTTGCAGTGTAGCCATTGATGTTCCAGTTATATAAACGAATACAAATCACAATTTGATCCGAAAATGATGACAAATTAAAAATATTTTTTACAGAGCAGCTCGATTTGTCAAGATATACATCAATTTGAAGATTATCGCACCTAGATGGCGACGAGTTTAAGTGGTTCTTTGTGATAATCAAATTTGATATTTCAGTTATGGCAAGTTTCATTTCCTCCTCTTGGTATGGAATCCAAAGCTCTTCTGCTCGAACCTTTCCATTTCTGTATTTTCAATTATTACATTCCGAAGCCTATTCGCCCTCTGTGTGCATATTCGCTGTTTTTGGAACAAAATGACTGATAGCTGCAACTCGGATACCGGTATCGGGAGCGATCATTGTCGTTTATTTAGTTAACAAAACACAGAGTAATCAGGAATTGACGTTTTAACGGCTAATTTGGATTTTAAGAATGTTATATCAATAACCGTTTTAGTTTATGTTATTCAATACATGACATTGATCTGATACACTGGAATCAGTCCTACATTCAAGGGTGATATGGATTTGTGATATTTATCTCATATAACTATTAGTTCGATTTCATGCAGTTTGATGGCAAGGGGATGATGGGTCAAACTTCTCTCAATTACCTGAATTCCTAAAACAGTCAAGTTAATTTTTCATTAAATCAATGATTTAAGGACCGCCACTATAATAATTAACTGTATTATATGATACCTTTGAAATCATCTCATTTTTGCATTTTAAATCTACTGCCTGCGTCAGTGTTTTGAGGTGTGCTCCATCAATTTTGGTTATACGACTCTGAAAAATAAAGTTGTCTCATAATACTGTTCGTGTGTATATAAGTCAATTTCTTCTCAGCGAAAAAATGATCCACGTTACCGGGTTTTGCATTTCCAAATAGATTCTTTGCATTGATAAATAGATTTTTCAGAATACAATTCAGAAACCTTTTAAAAGTATAAATAAAGTAAACAAACCAATCCTGTTCTCCCAAAAATAGAGAGCAGAATATAACAATAATTCTTTCATTTAAGTTCAGGAATATAAGTGCCGAAGACGTTATATCATCATGAGTTAATTCAGTTATTTTGAAATAGTTTCTCACAAAATTGGTGACAATTCTTGGAAGAACAGTTCACGTTCCGTTCAATCATAGCGACCCTGACCTTTATGACACCTACCCATATCAAATCAAATGCTTTGTGAGATATAGCAAAATTTCTCAATCCCCACGAAGAATGTTTTTAAACTAAAGTCAATCCTCGAGAGAGATGGAACACTATAAGGAGCTAACGACCTCATACCAAGAACGATGGATGCATGTGGACGAGTAACACAACAAAATCTTTAAAACTACATCAATCATCGTGAAGCAGTTTTCCAACAGTGTCTAAATCGAGAGGATATTGGGAGAGAATTAGACTTATTAATATAAATTGATCTTTTTTCGATTTCAATGAAGTAGTTAAAACTATCATAAATGCACCAAATCAAATTTGAAATACTTAAGCCTACATAAAAATAATTTCTAAACGTTCTTTTAGTATCCAGTAAATCAAGATTATCATATAAAATACTAATTTTCGTTTTTTGCCATTTATTTTTACATTAAAAAGATTTCTTAATTGTATTCTGAAAAATCTATTTATCAATGCAAAGAATCTATTTAGAAATGCAAAACCCGATATCTTAGCTTTAGAGGACGAAGTAACTTAGGGAGTGTCAAGCCAATACAAGTGCGTTAAGTGCCATTTTTCTTGGCTTGAAGAAGGGTTGGATCCCAACCGTAATGATATATCTTATACGTTCTTGCTCCTCAATGCCATCATATTATACGCATGGTAAGATAGTGGCACAAATTTTGATACATTCATTTTAGGCGGTGACCGAAAAATAAAGCCCAATATTTATGTCCATGTATTTTTTTTGAAAATGGAACACATTTAATATTGAAGACAAATAGAAAACGAGAGGTGATACCATCAGAACTATGCCTTATCATCTCGATAAACTTAATACTTACCAAAATGATTAATTTCTTGTTTTAATATTTCGGGCACATAAAAACAACGGTTTTACTAACTTAATCGTATTTACCACATTTTTTTCAATATATCGACACAAATGACGTGAAATCCTGAAACTCGATAACCCACTTTTTGGACTCGTGTTCATATTTTTAAATCGTTCTATTCAACTTTCAGCCTTATCTTATTCAGTCAGCTCCTTAGTCTCTTGTTTTTAGACCAGTTCTTTTCTGTTCTCAAAGTGAAAGCGGGTTGTAAAAATGAAGATAATTTCTTATTGGATAACATCAGTACGAGTTACCCGATGACAACGAGTCATTTGGTATTATACCATCATGGGAATTTTATTTCGTTGAATATCCTAGACTAAATAATGCCGGCCCTTCTAATTTTGTTAATAGGATCATAAATAAGGAATGTATCTACAATCAATTACATAAAAATTCGGAGTTTATGCCGCGCCGTCAATATGATAAGAATTTATCTATTTCGAACGTATTTCTCTCTTGCCTCACTCTCTGAAATGAAGTACCTCAGATTCCACCCTTTATACAAGATTTGGTTGATGAATCACAGCTTTTCTGACACCTTGTGATTATTATATCATACTTTTTTTATCATTAACGCTTTAGGCTATATCCCGAACGAAGAGCTACTCAGTGAAATCGGCGATTGGATCAGAAAACTTAAGATTCAGAATAAAGGCATCGTATATGGTATCGGTTCTTATATATATCAGTATGTGACCCTGTTCTTGGGGATAATGGCAAACTTGTAGGTTTTAAGAATATTTTCAACAAACTATGGAATTCATCATCCGAAACCTTTGAGGGTCTCTTTCATATCTTTACTCCATTATCGAAACGACTTCTCCATTTCATTACAGACTCAAATACCCTAAGCTATGCTGATTTCCACAACCTGTTAATTATAATAACTTCAACGTATAAGAAAAAGTCGAAGCACGGAACTATTTATATCTGATGACGCTAACAGGTAGCTTATAGTTATTTCACGTATTGATGGCGCGTAATCACTCAGTCAGATGTGTAAAATCATGAAGTGACGTTATCGATATTCCAATATTTCCATCTGATATTCTCAAGATTATAAGTTTTCCCAATAAATCGAAAGTCTGATTTGTTGGCTGTAATCTTGGATACAACATTCGTTTATGAATTTATATAACATTTCCGTCGAGTCATTTCGAGATTGTCCTGTGTACCACGGTTTCTATAAATATTTTTGAAACTTCTGATAAAATATTCAATACATCAAATAGTGTGATAATTTTTGATAGAATGCATGACCCACCTATGAGAGGATAATAAGCAATAATAGACTTCTTAAAATAAATTTGAATCACATCTCAATTATCGGAGCCCTTTGTCTTCGATTGAAATGGTTCTGATTTTGAAACAACGTTACATCATTAAAGTATCCATCATTGCTGGTTATTCCGGTCTGATATAAGCAAAACTTGAATCATCATGATTGGTCCTGTTGACTAGGTCAACAAAGTACATTAAGATTGAACCTTGGCACCTTTTGATTTTTAAAATGCTATCGTATCACGAGTGTTAAGATTTTATACTCAGGTCTCGTGTTTAGTATCGTAAAAATAGTGTAGAGGGAATAATCATGATATCTTCGTAAACCGTATAGATCATTCATCGTCTAAACTAATTTGATGATACTTTGATTAGTTTTTATTTATATCAGTACGTCCCGGAATGTCTAATCGATGCTTACAGAACCAAACTCATTCCCTTGGCGGATATTCTTTGTCCAAACCAATATGAAGCTGGGTATTCTGAAATTAACACAGGTGGCTATCAAGGCATAATATTTTAACCAACGAGGACGTTCATCATGTTCTCAATCTTTGTAATAGTGTCTTAATGTATTACATGGAATGGGCCCAAAATCTGTCATTATAAAGAGCACAGATATCCAAAAAAAAGGTTTTCTGACATGTTTTGGAAGTACTCAACAAAATGGGGGATTTGTGACCTTCGAGCATGTGTTCGAAAAGTTTGACTTTTCATTTGCTGGGACGGGGGATTGTTGTGCGGCCCTTCTATTGGTTTCCATAGACTTTTATCAAAATTTTGAGGTACATCAGATCTTAAAAAGATGGCAATCATCCAAACAATGAATGTAATGCATGGAATATTGGAAGAAACGATCAAAAAATATCGCCAACTGTCACCAGTTCCGAACCTCCATGAATGTTTTAAAAAGGAACTGGCTTTGACAAGCTGCATACAGAAACTTATCTTTAAATAATTTAGGCTAAAATCACGTATCTTAGGTCTCAAATACAACACCTCAATATCACATTCATTTTATGAATCTAATCTCTCACATGAATAGCATTATCCCAAATCTCTTTGTATGGGAATTTTCCCAACAATATAGAATGTTTTCACTTACACAACTATGAACAAAAATACACAATAGCGACACATGGTTTTGACATCCTGGTGCAGGGGTAATAAAGTTATAAAATATGAAGTTTATATTGCGTTTCATTTGGGCAATTCAACTGAACGCACTGGCTTGCAGATTTAGAAAAAAATTTCAATCAAGCGTTGAATGAATCCAATGCCCAAAATATTGAAAATAATCCAATCGTCGGATTTATATTGAGATGATTGCCAAACCAAGGTCTCAGTACAACAGTCAGTTCTTGGAGAAACCGTCACTCCTGTGCAGAAGTTGGTCGTATCCTCTGTGAGCATGGTGAACGCAATTTGATCAAATGCCGGACATTTTATCCGTGAATCTGGAATTCCATGATATACCAGACAAAATTTTGTGATTGAGAGAATCAGTTAGGATATTTAGTGATCTTCTGGGAAGCAAAACATTTTGTTGAGTTTTCCTGAAGCGTAATCACTCATTTGCGATTTTTATTACCGAGCAAAATTCTTTTTGACATGCTTATGCCAGTTTGTTTAGAAGGTCTCTATTGGCTATTAACCCCATTTTTGATATTTATTTCTTGTTCATTCATGAGATTCGAAAGGTTTTTGTTATCTTGGTCTGGAGGTTTACAAACCTACACCGGTGCATTACTGCACGAACTTTACATCGACCGCGATTGCGACATTGTTCACGTGCGACAGGGTTATACTCCGGGAAGGCACCCTTCTGCGAACAGTTAGGGTAGGGCATGACTCACACCTGCTAAACGTTCACCCCCGCTCCTCTATCCACTTGAGCTATGATACTAAAGTTGCATTCGTTCGCTGGAAAGCAATTTCTTGCGTTTTGCGCGGTGTAGCAACCCCTGGGGACCCGTTTCCCCTCGCAGTCTCCTGAGATTCGAAGGTACTAATAATAAATCCAACTTAAGTTACTGAAATAAAATTTCGAATAATAACCTCAATTTTTATTGACACAGTAGCTGTTCTGTACACCTTATGTATTTTCACTTGTTTACACAAGGTTTCAAACTATTTCAAGATTTTCATATTTTTTTCACAATTTACTCAGACCCCATTTTCTATCTGTAAAATGGTGTCCAACGAATGGACGGTCCGACGAAGCCAAAAACGAGCAAAAGATATAGGTTTCGATGCAATGAATCTGATGTTTTTGGTTTTCTATTACAAACGATATTTGGAGTGAAGGAAACAATATAATGTGGATATAAGCATCGAAACTTATCTACATTCGACTGAACCATCAAATTTTACATTGACTTATGAACGTATACGATTTATAAATCCTCGATTATTGCATGTCTATTGTGAAAAGAGTTCTCGACAAAATGTTATACATTAGATCAACAATGTCTATCTTCAATAAAAGACTATCCGTAGATGTGGATGACATTAAATCGTGAGGAAAAGAAAGTGATCCTATTATTAAATTAACATTCTTTAATCGAATTCAAATGAGGCTTTTTGGATATCGAAGTGGAAATGAAACACATAAAAGTTATAAATCATCCTTTTAATGAAGTTGAAAAAGGAATATTTTTTGTTAAGTTCCATTAGCCATAATTGTTCAAAAAATGTAATTCACGGGTTCAAAATGATTCTTGATGCTCGATGCATGATTCCGGTTGCAATTTGACATATCTCCAACATCCAAAATTATAAAATTCAATTTCTTGCTTGAGAACTTTGATGAACGCAAATTACTTTTTATATATGTTAGATACATCATTTTCCGTTCAAGATGCACGACTTTCCGATGCGGACATTCAAAAGATCTATATTGTGTTTTTTTTATTTTTAGAAAATAAATGATAAATGGAAGAGAGATTATTGCTGTTAGACCCAGGCCAATCTCAGTAAATGACTGCTCATATTTGACTCGGAAATCTCACTTCATATTTTCAAGACCTTAAAAGATACAATTTATAAATTTCATTTACTTTTTATAACAAAAATACAAAATACAGAATTTTTGAATGTCTGCATCGTAAAGTCGGATATCTTGAATGAAAAAGGGTGTATATCACCTTTTAAACTCCTGTCGTAATGCTCAATCGCATGTTTTTTTCTATCCGCCAAAAATCTCTGAAATAGATCGAAAACAATTTAGATTTTCATCTGACTGCAAGAAAGATTGAACAATATTGTTCATTCATTATTCGGCGTATTATATATAAGTGTTTGAGTCATTGTTTTAGATAACGATAAATTCATTTGATAAATTTTGTATTTTTAACCTTTTTATTTATAGTTTGATTTGGAAAAAAAAGTTACAATTAATTTTTAGATCAGTTGTTAACTTTCTGACGATATTTAGGCAATTTCGAAATCTTAAGTTCATTTAACACTGAACTCAGTTTCATTCCATCACAATAATTATTTGATAAACTAGTGTAAAGATTTTCGTTTTTCCAGTCATTAATATACATATGGTTGATAGATACTAACTGCTGCCATTATAATAAGGAATTGACAGAAAGAGTGAGGTTTTGGTAGGAACGTATCATCTATTCAAGCGTGAGTGCTATATCTCATAATAATAAGATATTCATTTGTACACCCGATAATAACTAGATGCATTTTGCGACCTGTCTCCAACCCAGTATCTTCTAGAACAAGTGTTATCTGTTTCTGTTGAGGACTTGTGGTTGCAAAGGAATCGATTATATTTTAAATATTGTGGTTTCCGAATTTGTCTGATCATACACTGTTTTATAGATGATATAACATGGGATGGCAAAAAATAATGGTAGATGATCAATAAGAAGGTCTGATGAATCTCGTTCAGATAAAGATCAAGGATGGCTGAAAACCTGATCAGTTGAATATTCGAAACATTCGGGCATTTAGCTTTCGGTTTATATATTTTCCACGTTATTTAAATTTGGAAAAGTATATTATCAATAAATAGTAACTCCAACAGATTTTATGAGTAAACGTGGCAGACTTTGGATTTCTGATTGTATATGAAGTCTTTTACCGGTTTTTGCATGTAAAAATGCACTTGAAATTTAATAAATTAACTTAAAAATTAATTTAATAAATTGTTATTCTCTTCATAGTCTTCTTTCGTGTTTTGAGGACAAAATTTTTAAAGAAAAACTACATCATTAAGGATGCCTGAGGT
>JWZT01001860.1:40390-65464 GCA_000827895.1 Thelohanellus kitauei | reverse complement strand
AAAAAATCCTATTTTCTTAAATTCCCAGAAAATTTAAACAGCCCCCCCCCCATGTGCTATATTTTAAAATTTATTGACCATGTCAAAAAATGCGTGTTAACTAAACGCAACACCAAATTCAACAGATGGTGGCTTATAAAATATTTCCAATTTTTCCAACCCAAAAGATAGGTTTTTATCGAGTTAAAGTGAAATTTTTCTTGTAAAACTAAATGAAAAAAACGAAATGACGAAATCGAACTTTCAAAAGAAGAAATAGACCTGAAAACCCTGTACTTGTTGTTATGATTTCCTTAAACCTTAACCATACTTAAGAATGTGGTTCTTCCTTAAAACTTGAAAAAAGAGACTATCGGAAGAGAATAACAATTTATTAAATTAATTTTTTAAAAATTACAAAGTGCATTTTTTAAATGTAAAAACAGGTATGATTGAAGTTCTTCCAGAACAAATATCCTTGTGATCGAATTCTGGTCAATTTCAGATTATTATGGCTGCTACTTGATCGCAGGTTGTCGATTTTTTGTTTAACTTGTAAAATATATGATTGTTAGATATATATTTTTAATTTTTTTTACAACAAATAACGAGAAAATGGCACAAAATATTTTATCGAATAGCAAACATAGCGCATGCTCTAGTTTTATGTGGTTTAATGCGGTTCAGGCACACTATTTTTTGGGACAATATTTATCAAATACCTAAACTATCATACAATCTTGTTTTTGAACTGTAAAACAAATCAAAATGTTGTAGAAGGAGAGATGGTCGAAATATTTTAATATGAGTCCAGGGTCATTTTTCCCATAGTTGTAAACCAAAAATTCGATGTTAATCCAAGATCAAATCACCAGGGTATCTAAGCCTCAAAAAATTCGGCCGATTTGGTACTACAGTTTTATTTTATGAGAAATGTGACATTCCATTTCAAAATACTGGTAAACCAAGTTCTGGCATTTTATTAAAGATGCGCTGAAAGTGGCCAAATTTCCACTAGCGAGGATCAACATCATGATCACTCATAGAACATATATTTAATTTTTCCATCTTAATTGCCTCCTAATCTTGTGAACTATCTCAAATTTGGTTCTACGACGACAAGAAAAATTATCTTTAGAATAGGATGTGTGAATTTATTCTAGGGATACTGGAAGGGATAGCTAAAGCAACAGGGTTTTATTGAAACAGGATTGACGATCCAAAACATTCCAAGTTTTGTTCGCACGAATTCACATTCGACTATCGCACATTCCAGGATCCAACAGATCCCGACCATATGATTTCGAATCAGATAATGGAACTTCGGGTTAGCTATTTAACAATCAATTGCAAAAAAGGTTGTACATATCGTTTTCTTTTTTTTATCGTCGATTCTTAAAAGACCAGAAAACTGTCCTGCGTTGATCGAATCATTCGACTGTAGAACGAATCCTGATTTACCAAACATTTCTAATCGAGGTAGTACGAGCCGATTATTTAGCGAAATGAAGAATAGTTTCATCTGTAATCTTCGATCTCACACCCTCAAAATTTAAACCTTTGGTGGATAGTAACAACTTTGGGTTTTTGACATTAATAAAATGTTAAGTTTTCCAACAAGAGACAGTGTGTAATGGGTGATACCACTACCCATAAAACTATGCGTACCCGGCGCTGGTTACGTTTTTCCTATGCTGTACCGATCATTATTACCGAGAGCGTATGGTTAAATGTCCAGGTTTTCATCCTTGAAAATCATTCAAACCTACGTCCTTCTTTTATTTTTCTCTTCAGAACTATTTGAATTTCGTTAACATTGTCAAATGGGGACGACAGCTAAGTGGTCTATTCGCACAAAATCCTTAATAAAAGATTTGAATGGAGAAATACAACACAATCACCAAGGGTAACTTACAGAAAGATTCAACAGTATCAGTGTCAATAAATTTATTTTAGCATACAGTTCAGTTAGTGAACAAATCCCATTTGAACGCATACTAGCGAGCGCTCTTACCAATACTCTTTTCTCTCAAACCCGATTCCGAACATCTTAAAGCAAACTGTGGACATCAAGATACATCCTAGATCAAGGTCTTTATTCTAGCCTATTTTATGCGAGTATTTTCATTCCTCAGCTGCTTTTCAAATTCAAAAACTATAAAACCAAATATTTCGAGTATTTATTGTCAAATACTCGTCCACTGCCATCCCAAAAGCCAATCCCTTATTTCACAAAATAAAGCTATTTGTCATCTCTCGATAAACTTGTTTCAATCCGTAACTGGGCTAATTGGACCCGAATCTGTTTAGGACTGTTGCGATAGTTTGTTGATTAGCTGATAGAGAGCGCAAAAATAGCCAAGAGAAGCAGAGTGACTGGATACGAAAAAGATGCTCAGTAAGACCATGGATCGTTACTATTTTCGTGGAAGCTAAAATAGTTATTGCAGGTCTGCCATATTTGGAGGAGTACCGAAACATGAGGACCCCTTTAATTTCATTACCTAGTCCATGACATAACGACCTAATCTTGACGCTGGATAATCGACTCACGATACCGGCTGTTTTAAAAGCAAGTAGTCATATGTTTTAAGTTTTTTCGGCGTCAATCTCAGACATAACAGCAGTTGTTGAACTGAGAATAAAATGAATTACATTCGTTTTCCTCACAATCTCAATCTCATGTTTGGAAAATGAAACTGTATGTGGGCGAGATTACACCATTTTCCAATTCTGATTTGAAGATCCTAAAGCTCCGACATGTTTTTTATCATAAAAAACAAACGATAAATTTTAGAAGGGTTTCTCACTGTCTGTCACAATACAATTGCAGCAAACGACTGCATATATTACAGTGGATAATCTGACTACATATTTTCTTGACGCCAAAAGATATAATCTTTTAAATTTAATTTTTATCAGAGAAAAGTAGGAACTTTTCAATCCCATCATCTAAAAAGCAGACGTTTTGGGTCCGAAATGATGTAATGACGAGAGTTGATCAAATCGATTCTACATACAGGGATAAATCAGACAATAACGGTAGTTCACAAGATTATGGCCTCTGTATAGGAATTATTGTAATCATGTTTACTCCTTGATTCAATATTTTTGACATTTGTCACCACACGAAATAAAAATACTAGAATTTTTCGATTTTAAATGTCATTGGCATGATTAACTATTGTTGATCATGGTTGTATACACCAACTTCTGCCACACAACCTTGATAAAATACCGTAATGCAATAAATCCCCTAAAAATAACATCGACCATGCATAAACTCTCATTAGCATGATGATAATGGAAGTACACAACAAAGTAAATGCCAGAAATTTGAAATGGAAACATAGGTTCCAAAGTTTACTTTAGGATGATCACTGAACTGTGTTAGTGTGATTGGGGTTTATGCTACCAAGTACGAACTAAAGATGATTGAAAATGGAATTATATGGTGGAAAAAGTGATTGATGTCATGATGGTTCTATCGTTTTACACACGCCTTCTGCCTATCAACGAATACATTAGAACATATTTCGAAATATAATGTTGTCCTAAAAAATGGTTTATTTACCCAGTGTTGTCTCATTCGTAGTCAAGTGAAAAACATTTGAGTTAAAAAGAACGAAACACCCATTGACAACCAACATTCAAAATGATACTTCTAATGGCATAAAATGTCTGCTTTTTATCGCGTACATCGGCCTGCGCCTTCGTTAAATCTAAATTTTATACAATTTCAAAATTAATTCTCTGACAATTAATGAACGTTCAGATTTCAGCATATGCTCAGACGATGAAGTAGCCACGGCAACCAAGAAGTAACAGGCAGAAGTGTCAGCCCATATCTCTCACAGAAAGTTTTTGGCCGTTTTTTAATAATTTCGACGTCAGTACGCTCAGAAGCGAATGGATCCACATCTTCAGTTTCAGTATCAGCATCACTTGAGCTACCTGTGCACAAATTCAGAATCTCTAGATTTTTCTTGTCATAGTCCTCTTTGCACACGACTCTTTTGATGAAATTGTGTTGATTACTTGGGTCGGTCGATTGAAGTCTCCCATGTAGCGCCATTCTCCAACTTACTAGAGTTGTTGTAACCCCAGTTGGTACATTGATTTTTATTTTCCAATGACCATAAGACCTCTCGTCATATGTTGTCAACAATTTGATATCCCAGTCAGTTAGCGCTTCACTGCTGGTGTCTCGAGGCCTTGGCTCAAGTAGACGGACGTTTGTGCCCGTGGGGGAAGTTAGTACAACGTATAAACTACCTCTAATTGTTGATTGGATAGAGAGAGTCACGATAACCATCTCTACAGTGTCCAAAGTGGATGCTCCTCCAACGCACCCACTGGTAAAGATCGAAGAATGTATGGCACACCTGCCATCACACCCAATGTTAGGACTGAATGTGGGGGTCATACATATTCTAGGAGGGGATAATCTCTTATAGCTAGGACTGGTTGCAAGTTCAACCATCTTGTCTGGTTGTACGAGTCCGAAACCAAAATATAAACTGAATGACAATCCCGCTGTATTTATGATGGCGTCTTCATCAATCTGCAGGGATGATCGAATTATTATATCACGAACATCTCTCACTGTTAGATCACCTTTGACTTGCAACAATCCAGCAATGGCTGATGAAACTATTGGTGGACATGCTGAGGTCCCCGAAAAAGTCTTTCTGCATTCGTCATTTGGTAAAGTTGTAAATAATGTTCTTTCTTCATCATCAACAGAACCACTGATACAAGAAACAAGTGTTGCAGTGCATTTTTCTCCATATGATTGAATTTTTCCTGTCCAGGTTGTCGCACTTACGGCAAAAGATCCAGGCAATTGTAAATACCAATTATATCCACAATGGTCAGAGTAAGACCCTCCGTTCCCAGTTGCCCATACATGTATCGAGCCTTTGCCATCCCGACCATATCTTGCTGCATGTTTCAAATTTTCAGCCGCTATAGGCAATCGTCGTTCAACAGTTTTTCCATCATCACGAGGAACCCAGCTCAGGCTATAAATATGAGTGCGTTCATACTTATAAGTGACTGCTTGAGCAATGGTTGTACCAAACAATGAACTTGTGTTTCCCCCAAATATGCGAACCGCACCAATCCTGGCTCCAAAGGCAGCGCCTACACCACATTTCCCGTTGTTAGGTTTTGAGGCAATCAACCCAGTGCACTGTGTGCCATGATCATCAGTCACAGTGTGGGGATTGGTGTTATCTTCCACGTAATTGTGACTGAGATTAGGGTCATAGCTGTCTTTCAACTCCGAGTGGGTTGTGTCCAGTCCATCGTCTACAACTATTATTGATATTCCCTTGCCATTAATATTTTGATCCCAGAGAAGTGGGAAATTATGATAGTATACTGTTTCACCCGACTTATCTTCTTGCTGACCAAAGAAAAATGTTTGTTGCTTGTACTCAGGATCATTGAACAATAGAGAGGGAGAAATTTGATTTTGACCGTCGATGAACACCTTAAGGAATCTAGGATCGTTTTTAGCTAATTCAACGATATGTTTGTCAGAGAGAGACAATGAATTCCTCTCACAAGCATAGTAGGACTTAGGCGAGGAACCAGGTCGAGTAACTTCCAATCCAGGAATCAGGGTTATAGAATCGCAGCTGTATCTCGAAAGCAGAAGACGATCGATGTCGTTTCGAAGTTTGAATATTATGCGTCCGGAAAGTGATATGGTAAAAAAAGAAATGAATAGCAGAAGCATCATCAAATAGTAGAATTGTGAGTAGGCAGATCTGAAACTTGGTTTACGGAGCGATTCGAACATCGGCATCAGTGAAATCAAGGAGATTAAATAAATAACTCACTCCTCTGGCGTGGTGCAATTAGAATCCTGTCAATAAAAATTCATAACCCATGGATTAAACAAGTAACCAATGTTGAAATATGTCAACCAACAAACAAATTATTAAAAATCTTGAATATTTCGTGGCCATTATTATTTCGTAGTTAATTATTCGGATAATAACCTTCGTGTTCGTCATTTAGTGACGTATAAAATATGTCTAGACGTACACACATCATGCTTGTAATTGCTTAAGCTTATAGTGTGAAAGCATTATTTTTTCATACGAATGAGCCATGTGATATTTTATTTCATGTTGATGATCTGATAACAAAGTTAGGTGAGGGTGCTTCTGTCGAATCCTAACAGTTAAATCTAGAATTGTAAATTCCGCAACTGAAAATGTGGGACGAAAGGCGGTAATGATAATATGCACCAATCGATATATTCTGGATATCTATTATGGTCATCACTTTAAGTATATCTCGTCACATGAAAGGTTGGCAGGGAGACGCACCGATTCTGTGAGCTATTTGATATTAAAACATTACGTAATTAAAAAAAATGGAAATTGTGAATTTTAAATGTTATCAAATAGGTTATACCCTCTTTTACCTTAGATCTAAACCTACAAACCATATTTTTTTATGGTTGACAGCGCTGATAAATAAAAAAGCAGTATATGATTGCTGGAATGTGCATTATAGGGTTATTCACTAATCAGCGATTCTTCCCGAAAATGGATATCTTCATTTTCTGACACCTTGAAGTGAACCAAATCTAGAACAAGGGACAGGAATTATTTTTAAACTCTGATTCTGATAACTCGTTAATCCATAATTTATAACTAGCAATAGGCGTGGACAGATCGATTATAATAATCAGTCATTATTTTTAATCATTTCAACCCTTGGAGATTACGCAATACCACAAGAAACAATTATTTTTCAGTAATGATAGATAAAACACCAATTAGATTTGGAAATAGATGTGATTTTTGGTTTTACATTTTTCTATAAATTTTGAAGGTATGATGGACAAATCTGACTTTAAGATATACCGGGTTTTGCAATCAAGACCGTGATCATTCACGATCAAAACTGTGATCGTTGATAATCGAAACCGTGAAAGGCGACAATCAATATGGCTGATTTTTTTAAACACCAGTATATTAGAGGAATGATTCTGAAGTATACAAAAATAATTTAAATTGCTTCAAGACATCGTTTCTGATAACCTCCAACATTATTTCCCATGCACAGAAATTTTTTTCCAGAAATTCGAGACTCTGGAAGATATACCCAGAGATTAACAAAATTAACTTTATTCCAATCATGTTTCGTTTTTTATTCGGTAAATATAATTTTTATTGTTATGGTTGATGTTAATAATTTCCAAACCAGGTGTCTAATTATTCTAAACAAAAAAGTGAAGATTCTAATTACACTGCTTCCTTACGGCATACTGAAACCCAAATGATAATGATACAATTTCGTGAGAAACGATGTCTTAAAACAATTTAAATTATTTTTATATACTTGAGAATCGTTCCTCTAATATACTGGTATTGAAAATATCTGCCACATTGATTTTCACGGTTTTGATTGCACAGCCCGGTAAATCACGCGGATTTTTTCCATAATTTTATAGTCGATTCGATTTCTAATGTTAAGAATACAAAAGGCAACCTTGTCTTGCTTAATTATCGTTCTTAATTTTCACCAACATTAAATTCATGTAAAACAAGTCCAGAACTTTATACCTTCAGATATTGCTGAAAACAACGTGAAATTAGATTTCAAGTTTTTTTGATTGCTCATGAGCTAATTAGGATGTAAATTTCACTCAATAATGGTTAAATATTCGGTCGCTGTATCGATGAATTAAGATATGCCTGCTATCCAGATCATAACCTTTATTTTCTCTCCAGGATTCAGACTCTCCTGCATATTTATGTATCCAAATAGGGATGATATCAACCCGTTATTTCACGATTAGATACTCCAGACAAGGTTTTAATTGAATGTTGGATATTAACGCCGTCAAGGACTGCCAATTTTATATTTGATATCGATTGGTAATTTCATTGTTGTATCACGTATTAGATAAATTTGTACCCTAAATTTTCAGAGTTGCACATACACTCTTCAGGAAAGATGCAGACATATAGCGCGTGTCTGACTTATTTGAAAACAGTTATTTAATAAGAATTTATTTTTTAGTTACGTCCCACCCTATGTTTCGTCATAAGAAAGAAGGATGAGCCTAAATGTTAGAAATAATTTTGTTCATCTTTGGTTCAATATTTGTACTTAAAATGATGAAAGTAAAACAGAAAATGTTGTTGGCCGAAATCGATCTTTGTTTCTTCTTGTTTGAAAAATGAGAAGGTGTTCTTTAACAAATTTGGCCTTTGTTTAAAGATTTTTAAACTAAAACAGGATGTGTAACTTTAGCATAAAGGTCTGAAACTGCAGATGCATACAGAAGTTTAAATAATGTTCCATTTTTACAGGCTAGTATGGTCTTTATAAATGGTCCAGTATATCTGACAAAAAGAAAACCCAGCCAACGATATGTTGCTAGAAAACTAGGCTGTTTCGGAATTTGATTGCAATGGCAAAAATTTTAGTTCTAAATTCTACAAAATATTTCAACGATTCACAACAACTCAAATAAATTGATCTCTGTGTGATACGCAATATCAAGATACTCTGTATCAATCTCTTTAAGTAATGTTATGAATTATTAGGCATTAAACCCTGTGGATTGTATGAATATACAACGTTTGAAAATAAATTTCATGACTGTAACTAATATAAGGCTAGTCACAGAGCGATTCCTGATGAATTAAGCAGTTTTATTTTTAGGAACTGTCTGTTTGACTTTAAAATTACATAAAACTTAGAGAGCGAATGAGTAGAAAACCCTTGATGTTCTTCCAATCATTGAGTTCACGCCATCTATAATAACTTTTGACATCTCGGACCACTGCATTTTAAGATTTCCTAGAACTGAAATCATTCTTCATACAATATCTTCATAGATCGTACACCCATGTAGTAATGCAACGCATGTAGATTCTTGGTTTATTTCAAAGTTATCGTTGTTTGTACGCACAAAACCAGAACCTGAGCTGTGTCAACGTTGCCAGTGGTCTCATAAATAAAACCAAAATACACTTACTGTTATTGTGCCTTTCAATGAAATTTTCAAAAATATCTATTGATATGTTTTCAATTCTTAGCCTAATAGTCTTTCTTGAAAGTGGACTTTTTCGAATAAGTCCGTCTTTTCGGGGTATTATTCTGTGTAAGCAGCTGACATACACTTCGATGAAATCATAGCAACTTATAGGCTGCTACGATCTAGCCACAATATGTTCTAGTTTTCGAATCCATTAGCAAAACACTTTTATTTACGTTTTATTTAAATTAAAGATTATCGCTGCGCTTTTATACGTTTTCAGGTGATCCATTATGCTGTTCTTTCAGAGATTTTCATATCATCAAGAGTCCCGTCACGATTCATAATGTCGCTTGTAGTTGAATTACGCCAGCTGGGTTATCTAGTCTGAAAATATTATGTATTAAAGTGCTTTATTTTTGATACCAATAAACTATCCAATTGTCAACTCATTCTTATGTTGGCTGCTTTCTTCATCAATTCTGACTTCATACCTAGATTTAAACATATTTGCAAGAAAAAGTAAAAATAATATCATATTGTTCTATTTTTTACCCTTATCCTCAGCAACACTCCAATGTTGTTCGAGAGAAGCTCAGAACCGTTTCTGGGCTCCTGTTTGCGCAAAAACCTCTTAAGGATAGAGATGAATATATAATATTTTATCCAACAAATATAAAGCCAAATCAAATATTTCTAAATTTAGGAGCATAAAACGAACCTTCGAATATTTACAGTAGAGATTCAAACAGCAATAAATCATTCATTGCACAATTGGAAACTGGAACTACATTTTTATTCAATCGGTGTACACCTTTAGGAACTCCAAATAGCAGAATACTTACAAAACACTTATTGGATTTTTATCAAAAGAGACAAGATGCATTAAAATAGAATCAAGGCCTCAGTAAATAAACACTGATTTTGAGATGGCAGATATCAGAGCTTCTTCTCATTTTTTGTCTATCAGTAAAGTGAAATTCCGTTTTTTTTTAATTTGTTCAAAAAACTTAAACTTATAATCCTTCAACTTGACATATATCATCGACATGCATTTATCAGAATTTTAACATTTTGTTAGAAAATCAATGTCAATGTTGTTGGTTCCAAATACCAAAATCCCCAGAGTTTATCAGCCCATAAATGCCAATTGGCCAAACGACTACAATAAGTTCGTACAATCTTTTAAAAAAGGTTTTAAGGGGTGTTTCTAAAATACTACCTGAAAAAAATTCAACCTGCATTATGGTCAGTGAATTACTTGATAATTCACAATCATCTTAGTGACGAAAACAACGACATTAGCCGACACAAAGGCGAAACATGCTGATCGATAATCCAACAGCTTGAGTTTTGAAAATTATAAACCAAATTAAGAAAGAGTAGATTTTTGTTTATTTTGAAATCGAAGAAACCATGTCAGGGATCCCAAACATACCATGCAGTAGAGTTGATGAAGCACGAGAGAAACGACTTCACATTTTTACAGACAATCGATATAAAAAAAGTTGACAGGAATTTCATGTAAAATATTTGGTTTAATCTTGTTGGTATTATATTAAGACCAAGTGGTGTAATATTTTAATACGGCGTCCATTTTATAGACGCTGCTCGAATGTGAAATAGATACAAAACTTTCGAGTAAAATATAAGTTAATATAATGTGCCTTTATTTGGCGATAGGAAACAAAACAATTTTTCTAAGGATTGCTACCTCTAAAGTGGGCAATACATATGATTGAATTTATCAATTTTAATTGTGATTTGTACCAAAAACAGTAGATACGCTCTAAAATTGTAGTTAACATACAGCATTGATCAGCCATGCTTCTTTTTAGGGCAATTAGATTTTAATTTGGTGGCTACGGGTAAAAATTAAATATTTACATTGAAAATCGATAAAATTTGATAAGCCAAGCGGTAAAATGTTCTGTTTGCTTTAATTTAAGAGCACGAAGCTCAAATCAATGGCTTTCAAAGGAGGCACGGCGTTTCATTGTATTGTCGCTTAACAATATAGTTAACTTCTCAGACATTCCAAGGCTATTTGGAGTGAATGTTGATAACGCAAGAAAAATTTACCTAATATTAAAACAAGATGAAAGGCAGCTTCAGTTTCCAAGCGATGGAAACCATCGTGGAAAACTGAATCTACCACAAAAATAATTATTGTGCGATATCATGGACTAGGATTATACACACATAATGAAGAAGGTGTGTGATCTGTTCTTCCAGAGTACCGACATCAATATATTATGATCAACCGCACCTCGTAGTCTCGATCAATTCAACTACACCTTTGAGATCATCTTGGTAATTGATGAACATAGAAACGAATCCTCTACGAACGTATTACGTAAAGAATACGCAGTAAATATTTTGCGGATAGCCACAGACAGTATCAAAACGTTTTCTATCGACGAAACTGGATTCCAAATCTACATTGTTAGTTTGTATGGTCGATCACCAATTGGAGTTCGATCAAAGAGAAAGTCCCTGAACTGAGGATGACAAACTATTCGGTTGGGTGCACCATGTCGTGCGACGGAATAGTGAATTTTAAAATATCTCAGAGGCCCTACGATGCAGAGATCTTTTAAGAGTATGTCTCAGAAGTTTTTCAGTCCTTAAGAGAAAGAGGAATTTCGGGAGCGCATATAGTAATGGATAATATTCTAACCATAAAACTGGAAAATACTGAGTTTTATCATCGCCTTAAGCCACTCGCCAATTTTTTTGCCCTAAGTACAGTCCATTTCTGAACGTGTAAGAAAATTTATTTTCAAAATGTAAACTCACTATAAGGCATGGGAATCCACAAAATGCTGAAAAACTTTTTGACATGATTGAAAGAGGGTCACCGATATAACCTCGAGAGATTATATGGGCTTTTATGGACATATGGAAAAGCACCTACCGGATTGCATGCAAGGCATTCCCATTTAAACATAACTTATTTTATTTCCAATTCGTCCTTTTTACGCCATTCTGAAAAAATTAAAAATTATTATGAAATTTTAGCTGACCTACGCCAAGCGGAAAGTTGATTGCACAGAACTGAAAAATGGCTGATCAGCATGCTCGGCCATAATCATGTAAATGTGGGTGACTTTCCAAAGTATCATATTTGGATTAAACCATCAACGAATATCAGGTTGATCAGTCCACCAAATAAGTATTGGACTTATTGGCACATGCCCAAGTTGAAAGTGTAGATTATTGTGTTCAGCTGACGTCATCAGACTCTTCATTCACAAAATACAAAACCGATCCATGATGATTAACTCTAAATTCACTGTTAAGAATTCCTAATATTTCTTATTAATTATACATCTTTGCGTGTTTTAACTCAATTATCACATGATATAACCTGTTTGAAATAATAAAGCACGCTGTAAGATTTACTAATTATGGGAATATTTTGCGATGATAATAAATGCCAGCGAGAGCATCAATGCTTGAGAAAATAAAATATTCTTAAACCAATTGTAATTCAATTTCTCTAATAAGGCAGTTCAATTTCTCCATAATCCGGTGGTTGCAAAATAGCGAAATTTTAATTTTTACAGTAAAATGTAAATCGGCTAAAACTCTAAAATATGTAATTAAAAAAAAGTAAAATTCAAGTTTTGAAGTGACATTGATGAATGCACGACAACTTTTTGTATTCATCCTTGACAGTCTTCCTCCGTAATACTGCTCGAAGCAATGTTTATTTAGGTCAATAAATCGGCCTAGTTTGAATCAGGAGGTGTCGTGTCGACCACTTTGTACCATTTCGAAAGCAGTATCTAAATAGGATTGAGTTGTGGGTGAATACGGTGGTAAAAATATCATTTCAAGTTACCTTCAAAAGTATGAAATCTATAACAACTTTATTAAAATTGTATATTTTCAAAGTTCAATCAATTTATATTTTATTGAAGAAGTTGAAATTTCGCTATTTTCCCACGACCGGATTATGGCGAAATTGAATTACATATGGTGTAAAACAAGTCTTTCATTATGACAGCAGACGGAATATTTCCTATGATTTATACATGACTTCAAGAGTCGTCTCCCATCGCTGTTGGAATATTAATAGCTGAATTTCGTATATCGCTTTTATTCTATATTGTTAAAACACTCATTATGCCATGAAAAGCAGCGTTTGTGGTCTACTTTGAACATTATAAGTCGGTCGTTTGTAAAGCAACACATATAATTCGAAAGAAATCTGTATCTAACTCTGAGACAGATATGTACATTAATACAAATAAATCGACCTGGTATTAAAGGCGTATCAAACTGAACGACATACATATAGCCCGGGAATGGTTCAAAGACATTTATATAGGTAAGGCTTTTAACTCGTCTGAGGCCTCTTACAATTACAAGATATTATTCATATTAAAGACGAAAAATGCGTGGTTTCCCTGAATGTTAGACAAAAAAAACTTTTCAGCAGGTGAACATTTTGGCATGTGCTAAATTAATAAGGAGATAAAAAAAATTTAATATTACCACATATTATTTGACAATGATTTTTTCGGCTACGATTAAAGAAAATCTAGACAAAAATATAACTGTAAAGGCTTCTCAGTAAATTACACAAAGCTGAATGTGGATCAGGGAATTTCACAGAGAGGTATAGGGTATATATAGTGAAAATCATCGTTAAGTAATGAAATTTTAACATCAAATGCAAATTAACAATCTTTCCACATTATCAATATTCATATATGAGTTTTTGTGTTTAATTGACACATCAACGTTGTTCCTGTTTAGCAGAAAGAATTAAAGGTGATCTATCAATCGAACCGTGTCTGAAATGCTGATAAAACTCTGAATGAAAGGCCCCTACAACGAAGATAATGCCCAATGACGGGTTATAAAAATGCAACATCCAGTGGAAACATTGATCACATAAAGTATAATCGTGAAATAACGGATAAATATAATCTCTATATGTATAAATAAACAAAAGAGAAAATTTAAACGTCGAGAGAGAATCTCGGAGCATCGATTTGGTTATATGAAAAATATTCCTTTACTGATACAACGACTAAAATCTTACTAGCGTTCAGTGTAAGTTACACCCTAACCAGTCCATAAACAAGCGTAAAAATCTGAAATCGAAATACAGGCTGCTTTCAGCAATATCGGCCGCCACACAAATCATCCCTTGCTGTTTGTAGTAAAATAAAATTTGATGAAAATTTAGAACTATTACTTATCCACATAATAACCTGCTATTTATGTGCAATATCCGAAACCAAATCCGCAAAAAATAATGGAAGAAAAAGACAGATACAATGATCTATATCCTTGAGGCAGGGTGGATCAATACACATTTAGGAATAATATAAAAATTCAAAAATGAAAGATCTAGACAGTCATTACCGCATCACGTTTTTTCTTATTTATTATTACTGAAAAGTAAATAATTATCTATAATATGGTATCTTGTAATCGCTGTAGTTGGTGACACCGAAATATGATGACGTAGGAAGATAATCGCTTTCACCACGTCTAATTCTGGTCATATATTATGTGAATCGCTCATTTATCATTATTATAACTAGAAAAAACAATGCACCACAGATTCCATAATGTTTAAATTAAGTAGTCTGAATGAGGATATCCCTGGTCGAGATGAATCATTGATATTCAGGACAACTCAATGCTATATATATTTAGGCCCTCATGTATTGGTTATTAAAATGCTTATCATCTCTGTCAACTTTTAAAATCGAATTTTTTTGGTTAAGAGCATGATATAATATACTTCATAGCATTTAAAATTAATTTTTTAAACCGATTTTGTTATCAATGGCGCAATGTTTTTTAGATCACTGCTGACATCAGCAAATCTTGATGATAAGGTTGAAAATAATCATATGTAGGCGTTTAGGACCATGAAAGATACCAAAAACATCTCGATTACTGATAAAAATCATAAGGTTATTACATCTCACTTAAGAGACTGCGGAATCTATAATTTTAGATTTGACAGATTGTATACGACAATATAGTTCATCGCGGAACGTCGAAATCGGATTGTTTATACCCAGAAACCTGATTCGAATGTAGCAAGGCCCATGGCCTATGCTCTAATATTTTTTAATAATATAAACTTAAAGATTTACAAGTATGAGGTGTGTATATATCTAGACCAGTTTTACTGCTTGACGATATATAGAAAAAACAGATTAATATCTGGTTATATTTCACCAGAAGATACATCGTGGCTTTCAAGAAATATGTAAAATATTTGAATAGTGACCATCTGGTTGTTTTATGGACGACTTGTGAAGATACCATTATCATATTAGTTAGTCGTTTAATCATGAGATAATAACATTTTATTGCCAGGTTTCTAATTATATCATGCCATATGAGTGAGTTAAATATTTAATCTTACATTATTATCACTCGTTTGATGTTCAGATTATCACGTAAATCAAGCTTCAACACAAACTCGCGTTTTCACGCTATTTTATGAATCTGCTACTCTTCATCCCTTCTTTTACCTTTTCATTTTCAGGGCGGGTAATATTCAAGTTTCGAGATGACAACGATCATCATCTGATTTCGAGATACAGCTGCGATTCTATAAACCGGATAAATGGATTTGAAGACCCTCAGCCTGATTCCACGCTGAGATCATTCTATGCGTGTGAGCGGAAGACATCCTCTATCTCAGACAAACATATCGTTGCTTTAGCTAAAAACGATCCTAGAATCCTCAAAGTTTTCGTTGACGCCCAGACTGAGATTTCTCCAGCTCAGGCGTTCAATGACCCTGAATACAAACAACAGACTTTATACTTTGGTCAACAAGATACTGAATTGGGTGAGACTGTATACTTTTACAATTTCCCAATTCTCTGGAATAAAGGTATTAATGGAAAAGAAATATCGATAAAAGTTGTCGACGATGGAATCGATACAAACCACCAGGAGTTAAAAGACAGCTACGCCCCTCATCTCAGCTACAACTTCGTGGAAAATAACAACAATCCGCACACTGTAACTGATTGTCATGGCACACAGTGCGTTGGCTTGATTGTCTCAAAACCTAACAACGGAAGATGTGGAGTGGGTGCTGCTTTTGGAGCCAGGATTGGGGTACTTCGTTTGTATGGAGGAAACTCGAGGGCGGTGTATGATACACTCCTCGCCCATGCAGTCACGTATAATTATCAACAAACACATATTTATAGCTTGAGTTGGGTTCCTCGCGATGATGGCAAAACCATCGACATGCCAACGCCTGCAACAAAAGCAGCAATGAACCATGTTGCAAAACATGGAAGAGACGGTAAAGACACTATCTATATATGGGCCACTGGGAATGGAGGGGCTTTCTCCGATCATTGTGGGTATAATTGGTATATACAGAGGCCTGGATCTTTTGCTGTATGTGCGACAACTAGGACCGGAAAAAAGCAACCATATGGAGAAAAATGTAGTGCAACACTCGCTTCTTGTATAAGTGGTTATAAGGGTGACGAAAAAAGTAATTTGTTTACAACTTTACCAAATGAAAAATGTAGTAAATCTTTCTCAGGGACCTCAGCATGCTCTCCAATAGTTTCATCAGCTGTTGCCCATTTGTAACAAGTCAAAGCTGATCTTTCGGCGAGAGACATTCAGGATATAATTGTAAGAACATCCCTGCAGATTGACAAAGACGCCACCTTAAATACAGCTGGGTTGTCATTTAGTTTATATTTTGGATTCGGACTCGTACAACCAGACAAGATGGTTGAACTTACAGCCAGTACGAGCTATAAGCGATTGTCCCCTGCTAGGATATGTATAACCTCTACATTCAAATCTAACATCGTGTGTGATGGCAAATGTGTCATACACTCAACAATATTTACCAGTGGGTGCCTTGGTCTAACATCGGCTTTAGACACCGCAGAGGTGGTTATCGTGACTCTGTCTGTTAAATCAACAGTTAGAGGTAGTTTGAATATTGTACTCACCTCTCCTACGGGTACACGAGTGCCTCTACTTGAACCAAGGCCTCAAGATACCAGCAATGAAGCGCTGACTGACTGGGATATCAAATTGTTGACTACGTATAACGAGAAGCCTTATGGGTATTGGAAATTGGGTATCGATGTACCTGATGGAGTTACAACAACGCTGGTAAGTTGGAGGGTGACAATACATGGGAGAGTTCAATATACAGACTCCAGTAGTCAATACAATATCACCAAAACAGCCGTGTGCAAAGAGGGCTATGACACACAAAATCCTGAGATTCAGAAATTGTGCACAGGTGAACAATTTTATGATGGTACGAGTACTGAAGCTGTTGATCCTTTCTCTTCTGAGCATAATGATGTCGAAGTTATAAAACCCCCAAGAACTTGGTTAGCGAGATATGGATGGACAATTATTCCTATTTCTTCTTTTTGGCCGTGGGTAATTGGTCAGGTCAGCTAATGTTTAAATTTCAGTTAATTAATTATTCGGTAATTAATTTTCATATTTTATGAAATATATTTTTAATAATGGAGCTTTTCGATGACGGCGTTTAGAATCCGACGGATTCTTACAACTGTCTCTACTTGAATGTTGATTTTTTTCAGTGGGTCCATGGTATTTACTGTTTTTTTCACTTGATCACAGTTAACGTGTTTAATATTTTAGGGACATCAACAATTTTTGACAAAATTTATCTAACTGCGAAGCATGTGCTCCTGTCTTCTTTGATGGCCACAGCGAATTTGTAAAATCCTTTAACTCTCTTAAAATGAATCCCTTTTTAACGCGTACATTCATCTTAAAAAAATCTAGTTCCTGCCTGACAATATAAAACTTTAACACCCCCTCACAGATTGATGTAATCTAAATATAGCCAAGTTTGGATGCTTTACTACCCTTTCAAATATAGAGTATAATATCCATCCTAGAAGTAAAATATCGCAGGTCATCAACCCGATTAATGTGTGTTAGGTTTCTACGTTCAGGGATTAATTATATTGCGGTAGTTTATCAAAAATGCGTGTCAGAAGAAAATGCATACTACAATAATAGTTTATCATGAATAGGGACGGTAATGAGTGAAATATTCTTTCTTTGCTGCTTTGAGAGTGGCTAATTATCAGAAATATCGAATAAAGTTTTAAAACCGATCACAAAATTGTGAACTGTATCAGGAGACTGATCTCTATCGCTAGCGTTAACGCCAATTATATTTCTATTTCTAACATCCAATTTTCTATATTTTCGTCATAAATGTAATTCTGCTGGTTCAGGGTTAACCTAAATATGACATCATTCTAAATGTACGAGTGCAATTCTGCAGTGTAAGTTAAACAAAATATGAAATATACCATGAAATCCGTGTTAATTAGTATTTTGCTTGGATATCACTGAAAAATTGAAAAAATGTGCATTGAAATGAAAGGAGACCAAGAATATTATCAATTATGCGGATGAGGCCAGATTTTAAAACATAGAGCTATTGTGGAAGTTGTAGCGTTGGAAAGAGTAATTGGGCGTTCTCCAGTTTTCAGAGAGATGAGAGATAAGAAATTCGCCATTGGTTCGTTGCCCGATAACATCAAAAATAGGACCGTTATAAAATTATTCCATGAAATGTTTACTACATCTCATCTTGTGCGAATGTTAGAATCTATCTGAGAAACACTCATTTTTGATGTTACAAATATAGACATAGCCACGAAATGAAGAATTTAAAATATTGTCTGTTTCTAATTTCAGAGAAAGTACACTGAAGACGTATATGCCATTTCTTGCATCAATTAACCTTGTTTATTTCTCAGCACTTAAATAGCTCTAAGACGAATGGTCACAATGGTGGCTCGAGTGTGATTTTCCTAAACTCGACCGACATCGACGTTTTAAACGTGGACCTATAACAACTCAAATTTACTGATAGAACAAATAATACACGATCAAAACATGAATTCCTAACATATTGGCTGAATAGCCTAAATGTCCTGACGAAATGTGTAAAATCTTAGAAATATAGCTCAGAATGCTCTATTGCTAGAAATTTGATATCAGATTGAGATTTTCTCTCCAAAATTTAATTTATGTCCGTTTTTTTATTTAAGAGGAAATGGTACGCTTTTTACGAAAGCGATTTTAAAACTTTTATGTATGGTGTTTTTTACGATTTTAAGAACAAGATTCACAGTTATAGATTTCAGAAAATTTGAATATTCATTGTCAAAAATATCATCAGGCGTTTGCAAGATCTTTATGCAGCATGTAGTGGGGACATGTAACCTTCAACTATCCCGTTTTATCAACTATGGCAGTGTCATCTCAATCACATTATAAAAATCCAATCCATATCATCATTATTTTAACCATCCGATGAACTGATATAGAGTTTGAAATTCTTTAATTAATTTCATTCATTCCTATATTTGTTCTCGAGGTTTAGAAACCTGAGGAATTGCAGAAATTAAGTTTCGGGAGTAAAATAGCGACAGCGGTAATGATTATTTACAACCAGAAATACAATATGAATGCATAAAAACGGCTCGGTTTTCTAATTTTTCTACTTGTCGGCTTACATTAGACGGAACGATTCTTGTAAATGTTCACCAGTGGGATGTAATAAAACATTTAAATACAATGTTCCTTCATTTATTTAACAAAACTTTACGGTGATTAAAAACTATTGGCGTCAAGATGAGAAATCGGTTGAAATGGGGGAGGTAGTGGTATTCTTTAGTGTCGTCATATTAATTTATGCACTCTTTATGCAATAGACCGATACTGCAAACTTTTGGACATATGGATGTCTTGTAGCCTGAACATAGCTCTGTATAACTTCAAGAATTATATGTTACTTACAGCATTTAGACGGCAGAGGGTTCAGTTAATTATTCATCTTTGTTTATAATCGTTGAGTGTAGTCGATGTTCGATAATGTTCCAATTGAAGCCGTTTATATTTGACAACCAAGCGCACTTGTCATCATTTAACACAACATTCATCATTAAATAAAATTCATTTTTCTATCAAAGTGAGAAATGTAAGGGATTTCAAAGAAATTCTCCTCAGACTTCAGTATCCCACGCGTTTATAATAAGGGGTTTCGTCGTGAACACGAGAAAATTAATCATATGCTTGACAGACATAATCAATTATATTTGAGCATGGCAACGAATATATTTAACTATTTTCTGTGTATTTTTAAACAACATTCAGCATGACCCCTCTAAATAAATAAAGACGTTATTTAAATGTCAGATCATTTGAAACACGCTACTTGGTTACTTATTCAATTTAAATGTGTGTTTGTTATATGAATTGCAGTACCCGTCCCAAACTGATTCGAGGCTCGTCCCTCTTCCTAGAATTGTATGAGGCCATTGGATGTATATCATTTAACCGATCTGAAACGGCTGTGTTAATTTTCAGTTTGTTGGTAGATCAATATTTGATTCTGATTGTTTTTATATTTATTTCATCAAAGCTTATGTGATTGTATCTTTGTTCTGTATTCCTGCCTATATGAAATGTTCATAGGAATATTGCCTCATTTTGGTCATGAGAAATTCAAAGGATGTTGATGAATACGTGTGATAAGTTATTATTAGTGGTAGTAAAAGATGACTGAACCTAATTCACAGTAAATTATTTGATAAAAAAGGCGACGACGACAGTTGTCATCGTCCTTACTGGACTCAGTAAATGTATTGGTGATATTTTATTCTTTCATATCCTGAATTTGAAATGACAATGATGGCGATTATCTACGTTATAAGTCCGATTTAAATCAAAACAACCATATGGTCCTTTATAATTTTTGACAAACGAAGAAGCGAGAGAAAGTTATCGGCAGAACAGAAAGAGTTTCATTATTAGGGAATTGTTATTTAAATAATTTAAATGTGATGAAATTTTGTCAGTAAAACACGAAAAGACTTATGAACTAAAAAAACTACAAATCATTTCATATTAGGTGCCTATTTGATTTGGCTGAATTAATTACGATTAAATAATCACAGTCTAAACTGAATTGTAAACAAACAAACCCCTCAATTTCCAAAAATACAGTTTATTGCAAAAATTAATGACATATCTTCACAGCGAAAAATTTCATCTACCAATTCGGTGTTATTGATCAGTGCTTTTCAAACTTAAAACTGGCACAATATAATAGAATTAAAGGAAATATGAATGAAAAAACTTAATGCTTTTGAGTAGGGTTGTTGAATTCAACGTCTCCCACATCGTTCAATGCATTCTAAGTTTACATATGACGTAAAATTCTGGCTAAATTAAAGACATAGCGACGAAGCTGCGTCTGAAGTTTGATTTAAAATAAAACTGATGGTTTTTCTCTCATAACAACGAAGAATTTCTTTATTTAGCATTCCTACCGGTCTTGACTATCATTCCAAATTATGAGGAATTGAAATACTTTAACAGATTGACCATTATGATTTCCTTGAACAATTTATAGTTGTGGATGTTTGTTGAGGAGATCGCCATTTTGATGTAAACTTTTTGACCCAATTATTTTTTTAAACATTTGATGTATTTTAAATGACATTCACCTAACTTCACCAGGAAGAAATTGGAAATATTGACAAGGTCAAGCAAGCACAATTAGTGTGATTGCCAAAAGTAGCCATCATCCTCTGAAAAGATGAGAAATCTCAGATTTGAATAATCGACGCTTTTATAGTCAGCCAATCGTACAATCAGTTTCCCTCTGCCATTTTACGAACATTAAGCATGTTAGGTATACTTAAGACCAAGAATCAGTCAATTTCGAATCCACTTTTCAGAAATTATTGTATTTTACTTTTGATAGATGTTTCTGCGTTTTTAATAGCAACTTTAGGGGCTATATCCGCGACGATCCTTTGGATGGAGGATAAGTTTCAAATTTAGTGTCAATTCTGTCTTAGATGTATCTATGTATGGTTTTAAATGTAATTGCTAACTTAGTGATCAGTTGCAGGCGCATCAAGCTCAAATGAATTAGTTATTAATCCACCATTAACATCAAAGATTAAGTACTTTTTACCATGCTGGGTTTTGACTCCAAATCGGCTTGTTTGAAAATCATTTAGGTGGAAGAAAAATTAAAGAAAAATAAAATAGAAGAAAATTGGGAATATCGTTTAGTTTTCAGAAAATTTGTTTTTCAGAAACCATCTGGCACCGGCCCGCAGGTGGTGATATTAACCATCACAATCTTCTGCTGTTATAGTTGGGAACCGGGTAACCATTAACCCGGAGATCACGCATGCACGCGAAACTTGTTAAAAATGTCGGATGCTCGATTTTATAAAATGTTGTTCTAAATGATGAAGAAACTGGCACATTTAAAACAAATTTGGCTAATCCCTACTAGGAAATATCAAATCTCAAGGGATTTTGGGCTGCAGAAAAGTATATTGTGTTGAATCTAGAAAAGGATTTTATGACTATAAAAAGAGCAGAAGTATATCTAGAGATAAGGCCTTGTGTCATTAAACAGAAGGGCAAAACATTATAAAAATTCTGGATGTGAGATGCAAGGCGTGTCATACCATTTTGCATACGAGTAAAAATGGAGTTCTAAGCTATTTTGATTGTAAAAGTAGAGCAAATTGCAAATTTTCTCCTGACAAAATTCTTCAAATAATTTTCCAGTGGGCTTCAAAAAGAAAGGGGACAGATTAGGTTTAGCTTCTGGACATATCATTAGAAATTATTATTGATTGGAATAAAAAATACAGGAATGTATGTTTCAATTCAAATACGAGGCGTTTTATTCAAAGGAAACCGAGGGGTAGAAAATAACTAAGAGTTGATGGACCAACACCCAACGCTATTCGAAACTATGAATGTCTTATTCGTGGCAAGAGGATGTATAATAGAGGAAGACTATTACAAAGAGAGGAAAGCATCGACAAATGAGATAGGGCTTTATGGAACATTTTAAATACTGATCAAGAGATTCATGAAAACAGGAATTACGGAATGAGGATTAGCGGGCCTTGGGCATTCAGACACGTAGAACGCTATATAAATATCGATGGTTCTTAAAAAAGTGGAAAGGTTCGACTATTTAAGGTTAAGGGAAGGAATAAAGATACTCCTGCCAACAAGTCGTGACAATGTTATAGCTGGATCGATAGTGTGGAGTAACGAATGGGCACCTTACTGTTCGATCGGAAGTGAGAGAGATGAAATTTTGCACGAATCAGTCAATCATTCAGTGGAATTCGCTTCATATGACGGTGTTCACATCCAAAATATTGAACATATGCGGTCAAGTATAAAAAAATTATTCATTTTCTCAACTATAAACACAATCATAGAAATTATTGGAAAGTCTTCTTCAAGAATTTATGTGACGGAGAATGTCCAATCGAACAATCAATAATACTTTCTCAAAATTAATAAGAAAAGCAGAAAATCAACATCCAATCGTATTTTAATCATTTAGTTCAGTGTTTTTATGATAAAATAAATTCTTATATTTAAATAATTTTTAAGCTGCGCGCCATAGTGATCACCAGATAAATAATAACGACTGGCCCATCCGTCGTGGGGTAGAAAAGCTCGGACTCATTTTCGGGTAAACAGTTTTTAAAGTAACCCTTCCACTTAGAATCACCTACACCCGGTATTGGAAAGGTGAATAAGATTGTAAATAACAAACTTCAATACCCTTCAGAGAAAAACAATGCGAAATTGTTGAGGCTTGTGAAATGTTAAGTTGTCTATGATTGCAAACCACAGAGTATTCGCCAGATTGATTTGTTCGTTGTCAATAAATGTTTCCCTCATATCCTAAGAACTTTCTCCGTTATTCGGTCATGTGATTATTTCTATGTACATAACACCGTATCTTTAAATGGTATAGCAAAGGGATATTTCTAGAATTTATATTTAATACTATAATAAACGACGTAGTACTGATGGGTGAATACCACTTTTTTGATTACATGAAATCATGACAAACAAGACGGGTAATCCTGCATATTAGCTACCTGTTACAGATTTTTATAAAATTGGTATCGTTGGCATCGTGAAAGTGTGAATATTTCGTTTTGATGAAAAATAACCGTCGGACTCATCTTTAAAAAAACTTTAAATATGACACGCCATCCCTGATTTTCGTTCATTTAATCCGATTATTTACTGTTCACGCTTGCAAACTCGATGGAATGCATTGGTTGTAAACTTAATATTTTTGATTTTGGAGTAATAACCGAAACCAAGGAATCATTATTTAATTTTTTGTTCGAGCATAAAGTTCTATCAAGAACTATAAGATGCAATCGACGCGAGGAGCCAATAGAATCTGACCAAGACAACGAAAATTTTAGACGCCGAAGGTATGGAACTGATGTTATAGAAAAAAGAAGAAGAAAAGTGTCCAAGTGCTCATTTTATCAAAGCATATATAAAGGAACATGGTTCGAGCAGTGCCGTATGCCAATAAAAACATCCACAAGACTGACATCCATGTGGATATTAACAAATCCACCAAAGCATAATATGGCAATTGAATCTTTTGGCCTGTCTTATCACACTTTTGTGGACTGGTTTTCATTTTGCCGAGAAGTCTGCCTAGATTGGTGCGAAAAAAATTCAATTCGCCTGGGAGGACCTGGATCAGTTGTAGAGATTGATGGGGCGAAGATAGGCAAACGAAAATACAATAGAGGCCTCTGGCTAGAGGGATACTGGATCTTTGGAGGCTACGAAAGATTTACACCAAAGGGTTTCGTGGTTCAAGTACCTGATCGGACCAGAGAATCTCTTTTTTCCGTCATCAACGAGTGGATCGAACCGGACACAACCATAATGTCCGATTGCTGGAAATCGTACAGAACACTCGATGAAAGAGTATTTGAACACCTAAGCGTAAATCATTCCGTAAACTTCGTGGACCCTGATACAGAGGCCCATACAAACGGAATGGAAAGGGTGTGGCGAAATGTACGATCTAAAATACCGAGATATGGAACAAGACAATACCACGCAGATGGATATCTCGCGGAATTTATCTTCAAAAGGAAGTATCCTGTGATAACAGATCGGGTACATCAATTCTTTCAGGCAATTTCATCCCTCTATCCACCCCCGTA
>JWZT01001836.1:834697-845005 GCA_000827895.1 Thelohanellus kitauei | reverse complement strand
TGCATTTTAATGGACATTGTAGAAAAATCAATGAACTCAGATCAAACGACTCAAAGCGACTACCAACAAAAAACATCGATTGTCAAAATAACCACCTTGATCGCCATATGTTTTATGTAAAATTAAAATGTAGTTTTTGCTATGTTGGTTGTTTTTATGTAATCAGTACTTGCATATATGATAAGAAAATAAAGAAAACGGCTAATTTCTCACCAGATTCGATTAGAGATCTCTTATCGATCTTTAAAAGTTCGAAATTCTGAAGCTAGCTTATCTTCTGATTTGCAAGGGTAATGACAACCCGAAATAGAGGTCAATGACAGAGTTGCTGAACTCTAATCAACTGACGGGAAATGAAATAATTGCATGAATCATGTTAATTGGGATAATTTAATGATATTATGACTCGACACCATCTTTTATTAGCATTTATGAATCCCCTAATTTACTCTCTAAGTCATGTATAATTTTCATCAATTATAGAACCATTTTTTTCGGTGTATATTCTCCTACAACCTTATTACACCAAATTCATTTTTATATTAATCT
This sequence comes from Thelohanellus kitauei, assembly GCA_000827895.1. Classification (NCBI taxonomy): domain Eukaryota; kingdom Metazoa; phylum Cnidaria; class Myxozoa; order Bivalvulida; family Myxobolidae; genus Thelohanellus; species Thelohanellus kitauei. The sequence continues at coordinate 844,456 of JWZT01001836.1, read as the reverse complement.
ATAACTATTACTACTAAATTCGATTATAGATAAACAAATTGTAAAATTTTCAAATTAATGCAAGATCATCTTAAAATAAAACGGAATTGTTATTATTACTTGCTATGGTGTTAAGACAACTATCCTTGTAAAAAACGGTCTAGAAAAACTATATATAGTCTATATTTGGAATGAATGACCTGCGTTGAAATATATCAATGTTGAAATGGTGTATTTTATTTTCATAAATTGGTGGTAATGTAAATGGTCGGCACAAAATCCGCATGACCTATTTATCATTCTTATAAATTTTGAATAATCTTTGATAAAAGATAATGCACAAATCGCCCTATGACCAGTTAATCTGAAACTGATTTGATAGTATTTATTATATTGCGCGTATTATTTTAGATTTCATACAATATATCTTCGCTGAATCAAAAATCATATGTTGAAAAATGTCAACAAAATCAATATAGGTGGGTACGAGAGAGGAACATTGGAACGGCAAATAAACATCCATGATAATAATATTCTCTATATTCGGTCGAAATATCTCATTGCCGATTTTAAATTTAATATATATCCAATAAATTTAATAATACATTTATCTAGACATGACATTGTTCTTATTATTGGAAAATGGCTAGTTTCTCTGAGTCATTTTACCTACATATTAATCGAATCGTGAAATTAGAAAATATGAACCTTTTAATAATTTCGGATGCGTTCGATAAACCATTTATTATGTGTATACTTACATACTAACGTTCGATCAGTCAAATAAAAGTTGTGTTTCATAAAATTCATTCTGCTTGATTAACTAAATGAAGATTCAAAAATATCAAAAAATATTTGATGTTTTGTGTCTAAAATCAATTCTATCGTGAAATAATCGAACGCATAAAAAGATTTTTATAAATTATTCAAAAAGTTCGTAAAAATATTAAAACTTTGATCTAACATTATTCCGATTTTGGAGTGCTGATTAAATTTCAGGGTAGATTTTAGGATCATTTTTAATGAGGTATCGAAATCTAAGTTCAAGTCCGTCACGTTTGTACAACTCAAATTTTGTAAATATTGATCATTAAACAATAATAATTTATATATTTATTGGTTAATTTCCTCTCTTAAGTAACACATTCTATTGTATTTAAGTATATTTTAGGCATAGTCATATCAGACAAAGGGAGTTATACCTATTGAGCGACGTCCTGTCAAATTGAATAGGTCGGTTTATGATCAAGGGATGCTGCTTTTAAAATTTTCATATATCTCTATAACAAATTTTCAATCGGGCTAGGGAAAGGCGAGTAGGGTGAAAAGTATTTTTATCCTGTGGTCATTATCGTGCCACAAGGTCTGGACCCAATTAGTTTTGTTAAACCTAACTTGGTCCAATTTAAATACATATAAGCGTATTCTACTGGTAAAGAAGTGTTTAGAGTCTTCCATGAAGAGTCATCAAAAATGTTTTTGATTGAATGAATGATGGTGTGCATTGAAGAATTGCAGATGATCGCGTCTCCGTGACAAGAAATCGATGTATTTAATATAATCCTAAAAATCGATCAATATAAAATTCACATTGTGACTGTGAAAGCTATGACAAAAAATATGATCAAATACTTAAGAAGATATTACTTAGGCGATTAAATTAAAGAAAAAATATAGATATTTAATGATTAATCTGAATACAATTTGGGTTGTAAAAATGCGATTGACCTTTCCTGAAACCTCATAAAAATAAGTCAAAGTTCCAACGATCAATTTCCATCCCTAATCTATGTGACTGACAGTTCAACAGGTTCTCATTTATGTGATAAAATACGTTATAAAAATATCATTGTTTTTTCGTTATTAATTTTGTATTGTTGGAAATGATGATTTCCATTTCTTGATCGTCATTCCTTACAATCTATTTACATGTTACATCAAATTTTCTATTGTGTTGATAATGAACATGAAGGTAGCAACATAATATGCAAAATTTTTGAATAATATTTAATGAATGGATAATTTTCGTCGTTTATTAAACTACATCACTATTCCTGTGCGATCTAATTTCATTAGACTTATCCCTAGTTTGTCGCGCAATTTTGTAGTATTTTTCAATGATGATAAACTCTATCTTCATATTTTAATCGATATCTTTTAAATTTTATCTCATTTTTCACACAGATTACACAATATTCCTTTTTCTTGATATAATTTGAGTGATTTCTATGTTTATAAAATTTTAAATAAAAATATTTGCCGATGACTTGATCTAAAATTCAGCTTACAGACGCAGCAGCAAAAGTAGATTCTATGATAAATCCTAATTCGAATCGTAACACGTAACAAATATTTTTTGGATAATCTAAATGGAATTTATAAACCTTGACTTCCGGTATATAAAAAAATGTTATTTTAACAAAGATTTGATCTCTTAGGCTTATCAAAAGATGCGCTCTATACTTCTGAAAATATGGTGTATCATTCGATTTTGATGATACATATTAACAATTCAAAAAATTATCATGACAAACTCACGCAACGGTTTCAACGTGTATATTTTAATATGTTTTTTAGGTTAATGAAAAGCGGGTGAATAAATACAAAATCATTGTACTACATTCTTCATGACTCATAGATGATACGGGTAGCCGCGATATAAAAATCGAGTTCAAAATAGGTAAAATTCATGCCTTATATTCAGTAATGTATATTTGATGATATACTTTCAGTTTGGTAAAATATCATTTTTAATCCTACATGTAATTAAATTTCTGAAATTATGTTACGATGAATAAAAGTTCAAATAAACAGCTTACAATATGACAATTTTTTATAAAAACAGTTTTGTGAATTGTGGGTATAAAAAGAGTAACCTAGAAAACGGGTGTCTACAAATTTTTATTACTTGAGAGGTCAGTTTACCTGTGTTACATTTACTTGACAATGCGATTGCTACGAAAATAGTATAACAGGTCAAATTTTCAGAAATGTATTGAAAAGATTTTATCACAACGGACAAATATGCACTGTTAATAATATATAAGGGTTTACTTCAGTGAATTTCATTACTCTATCTAAATATATAACGAAAATCTAGATTTTACTTTATTTGTCGAATATTTAAAGTTTTATATAGCGTATGAAAAAGGTATATGTTTAATCTTGTGTTGTTGATTTTAAAATTAACGTTTAAATATTTGAATCATTGAAAATCTCAAACGTCAACCAAATATAATCAATTTCATTTCTAGAACCAGCAATATCTATCTACATATATTGCTTTTTTTCGTGAAGTTATCGTGATTTTTTTGTTTTTTTAGATATTGCAAATCTGTCTTAATTTATTCAGTATTGAATGGATTGTAGGATTTTATTAACCTCATTCTTTCAATTAATTGTGCCTTTAATTTTTCATGAAGAATTAGTTTGAAATATTTTTTTATGTTTGGATCTGTTTCTGGGAGCTCTGTATTTTTTTTTCGGCTTCTTATATGCAGAAATCGCGATTTCGAAAATTAAATTTTTTAGAAATGATTATTAATTCACAAATACAATATATATTAATTATTTTATTTAATTCTTTGAAGAATACCCGACAATGTAATTCTTGTCTTTAATGCTACGGTTAGTATTTGATTTGTGAATAATACATTATTTATGGGCATTACAATTAAAATGAAAACGCGAACCTCGAAATATACCGAAATGATAATTGTCGTTAAAATTCGGCCGAAATCGTTTTTAGATGAATAATGTACAGAGTCTAAAAAAGACAGGGAGGAATTTGAGGTATGGATTACTGTATTTTATACCGAAAACTGTAAAATTACAAATGATTTATTTTATATCCACAGGTATTGCTTTTGAGTTATCTGATTGATGAATTTGACAAATAAAACACGATATATATTGCTAATCATTGTAAAATTAAAATTAAATTATATTGCTTCTTGTTAAGACTCACTTTATTACGAATAAAACTATTTGGAATATTCTTAATTAGTATTTGTGCGTTTTCCATCATACTTTGTTCTATCATTTGAGATTTCGTCATTTTTTTAACTATGCCATATTTAAACACAACATTTTGTCTTCGCATTTATAAACTACTCACATCTATCGTCATCCGGGTTTAATCAACAGTTGTATTTTTTAGTGTGTTTAATCATCAATTATTATTGAGTCCAAAACTCATGTCTATTGATAAAATTCACATAACGTTTGTAATTGCATTTAACCTAATTTCCTTCACCACCACTAATTTTCAGAATGTTGATTTACACAATTTTGGAAATCCTGAAAAATACTTAGATTTAAAAAAAGAGGATTTACAAAAATGGCTCTTAAATACCATCAAAAACTTTTATTTATCACAAAATAACATAAAAATTAAGTTAAGTCTTTATTATCATGTAGTAACTTTTCTTATTAATCATTGTTATGCGGATCTTTATTTTATATCCTGACGTAAAATTGAATATTGAAGATTTTTTGAATTTTCTTAAATCTCATCCATCCTTACTGCATGGTCAATTCATTACCTACAAACACCAATAGCCATAGATAAATTATATGTTATTTCCTGAATCATGTTGATGCTTATTCTTTTCTCTTGTTTGGTAGAAAGAGTGATGTATAAGATATATTTCTTATTACTGAATTTAAACTAGCAACCAAATTATGCCAAAATTTTTGATGGCTTTTGTTAAATATGCACGAGAATTTCTTACTTCTCTTTTATGTTAACACAAGATTATGATTTGGTTTGATCGTTTAGTACGCGCATGACAAGTTATATGGAAACCAAAATTATGAAATATTCCATAATGTTAATGATTATCAAATTTCGAAGAAAAATGGTTTTTTAACGAAAAATGACATGCTTTAAATTAGAATCTATTACCACATATCCAATTATATTAAATTTTTTAACCACAAATTTCGAGATATATAGAAGTATTCATATAATTAATATACGATTTTGTTTATATATATTTTATTTGAAATTAAAAACAAAAATCAAACCCACTAGCCTTTGTGTAAATTTACAATGAATCTCTTTGCAAAACATACAGATTTTCAAGACTTATTAAAATGTATAGGAAACGGAATTGATGAATTTTAGTGAATCCGATTTAATAGGATAACACTTCATCTAACATAGAAAAGGAGTATCAAAAAAAGGTTTTCATTGAAAAAAATTATCCAGATACCGAGAATAAATTCATAGATAGATCTTAATATAATATGTTATCCTGTGGTTATATTTCAAATTTAATCAAAATTTTGATGGACTTAATTAGATACCTATCAATCATTATTTATTAGAAAAATTATTTCATTAAACCGTTTGTCTTAAAAGGTCATTCATGGCCGAATACCTGAATATAAATGAAAAGTTGGGTAAAATCTTAGTAAACGTCAAATAACAAAACATTATCCATTGAAAATCTATGTTATATTCTTTTCCAAAGTGAGAGATAAGATGCGCACTATTGTCAAAAACTTACCAATTATTTCTATGGTTAAGATTTCTGTTGATAAAAACTTGAAATAAATATATGGCGTGCAGGCAAATTATGTTGATTTCGCCTGGTTTTGGTACAATATTTTCATAGTTATTCAACGTCGCGACAACATTAATTTTTATGATGTTTAAATAAACCGTTTTACTGTTAAAATATGAGATTGTTGCATTTTGTCCATTGTGATATGGATTAATACAAGTTTATGTCTCTGGTTATGACGTCGGATTAATCACAGCTTGGTTTGTAACGTGATGTCACTGTAGTTTGCAATGAAAATTAATGGCTCATCACTACAACTGAGTGAGTTAATGCATTCACATCTATTCAAAGGGTATATCAATTGAATTATTATAAATGAATTTCATACATAAACCTAATATACATTGTAATATTTGAGAGTGATTCTAAGATCAACTTTAGGTGTAATAGTTCACTATTTTTGAATAAAAATATTTCGTTTTTAATTAATAGTTCTGGAATTTTTTAATTTCTCGACATTTAGTTTTTGTGATGTTTTAGCTGGTAACCTTTTGATAAAGGTTAGTCTTTATTTCATTCATTCGATTCATTTTTGTAAAATTTTATTACAATAATTAGAGTGCGGAAACACAATGACGGTCGTCAGGCTGAGCCTAGGTTTGATATAGCATAAAAGGAAATTTCATAATTGCGTCATACACGAGAATTGTAATCACATTTTGCTAATAAACGACTCTGAAACGATTATTACAGATATTTTGATACTTTACAATTGGATTCATGAACCACACGTTTTTCTATTTAAATGAAAGGTATAATTCTCAAGAGAATTGGATATTCACATAGGATGTTGTATAAATCCTAAGAGACATATTTGAAGTTCACCTTCTTAGGTTACTTTTTAATATATGTTCTACTTTCCTGTATAAGTTGAAAATTACTGATAAATGTTCCAAATGAGGTGTGTTATAGACTCTGATACTCGCAGACAGCATAATTCTGATTACTCGATTTATTAACTGGTGGCAGTATCTAACGTAAACCCCCAATATAATTCCATAATTTTTTTCAAATATATACGAACGTTTAGACACATTTGTTAAATTTTGCTTTAAAATTTCGAAGTGAGATTTTGAGAATAATAGAATACGCGATTCAAAATGAATGAAAAAATGCGGTAAAATAATCTCATTGGGGTTGATTGCAAAATATTCATTGTTACAAATGGTTTTGCGTTTCAAGGACATGCGTAAATAATATTTATGATAATATACAAATTTAAAATTTTGTCTCTAATTCGGATTTATCAAATTTTCAAAACTTGAATATTTAATCAAAAGAAACGATGTTATTATCATAGTTTAGTGCTTCTCGAGTAGCTACGATTGTTCTATTATGAATTCGTTGATTTTTAGTAAACTTTTATTGACGACCAAGAATCATATCTACTTCAATAAGTAACTAGTAACAAAAAAACTCAATTTATTAAATTATTAGTGAATAGACCATATTTACCTATAGTAAATGGCTTTTGGGCATCGTAAAAATTCGGAAATTTAGAACAATGAACGAAAAAGCTTAACTTTTATTAATAGATCTGGTAATTGTTATAAAAAATATCGTAAGAAAGAGACCATATACGTTGTCGTTGACGATAAAATTATAAAACTTACGAACAACTCTGGATTTTAATAACTTCGATGTTCTATTCTCATGAGAAATCAAAATAAAAAAATATCGGTAAAACTCAAAATGAAAAAAAAAGGGGGCAACCGGATTTGAACCGGTGACCTCTTGATCTGCAGTCAAATGCTCTACCACTGAGCTATACCCCCATACACACCCTTTTATAAAACAAAATATATATGAATTTATTGATTTATTAGGTACAAGTTATGAATTTTGAACAGGGTTTAAAACAATCAATTTTAGATTATACATATAAAATGTTTTTAAATATTTTTATTCCTCAATTTTTATTTAAAGGTATATAATAACGAATGTTTATGTTTTCTGTTTTTAAAATACACGAATAAATATTTATCAATTCAGACAACCTTCAAATCTGTAACATGGTCAATCCAAAATAACACGAAGAAAATTATCGATGACTTAATATTTTATATATATGTAAATCTTATAGTACCATACATAATTTATAATTAAACTACCCATACTGTCTCGAAACATGACCAATATCAAAATATTGAATATTGTATCCTCTTATTGGTTGATTAGTCATTTATCAAACCAATGCAATCAATTTTTTTAATTACCGCTCATTTATATAGCTGTCATTTTATCTATATAATTTGTTTTGAAGTTGATGGGGTTGAAGAGTGATAGTCGTGATCATGGTAGAGTCACCTCCGGTTCAATGCATGCCATCGAAACCGATAAAATACAAGCATTTTACTAGTATGTGGGTTTATATAGAGTGCACTTACGGGGTTGACTGTATAAAAAACAAAATCATAGAGTTATAAGTAAGGCATATAACAGAACAATATTCAGATTCTTTTTTTTAAGCTTCTACATCAATAATTCCAACAATATTTTCAGTAAATATATTCAAAGATTAATAAATTATTTCTCTCAATATATCTAACTTCAATTTTTCGATTCCTAGCCATAAGCGAGTATACGATTTGCTTATTATTTAAGGTTTATATTTCGAGATATATATTAAAATCGTCGTAGGTAATTGGTATAATTTGAATAAAAACACCTCTTAATCTGAATAAGAAATATCTGGTTACCTAAATATATATTTAATAAGAACATTTATGATAATCAAAGATTAAAAAAAATGATATTTACTGCAAACATATAATTTAGTACATATCACGACATATATAAAATTTTTTGGTAATGATCCAAAAAATTGGACAAGTTCAATTAATGAAAATATTCAATTTTGAATCAAAAAAATGAAATGAATATATTCGAATTAACTTATTGATCCTTTGTCTAACAATTATAGTAAATATTTTAATGTAAATCTATTTAATAAGCTGATTATCATCAGTTTATATCAATCTGTAAAGTTTAAATTTATGATAATCTATGTTTATATTTAGAATAAACATAAAAATTAAGTTCAAATATATAAATATTAAAAAAATTGATATTAGTGAATATTCTTCGGCTATTCACAAATAAAATATTTTTGATTAATCCTAAGAGAATGGGAATTTTAACATTAAATTTAATTGTTTATGTATGATCAAAATTCTGAAAAGGCATACTCAAATCAAGTTTTGGTATTTGTTGATATATTTTATCTAATTTAATCAAATGTAAAACACTATTCAACAATTAATACTCGATTTATAAACATAAAAATTATGATGAATATATTTATACTTCTTTATGAAGACGAGTTTATGTAAATTGGATGTGTATATTTTAGATCGTAATAAAAAATACAGTTTGTTGTTTTTGAATCGAACTTCATATCCTATATCAAAATATTACTATTTTTGAATTCAAATACACAATTATAGAATTCTCTTTTTTAATTGAGAAATATATGCTAAAAATTGACATTTATTAATAATTCATAAATATGCATTGATAAAGAATTGTTTCGTATTAATTATTTATACCTACATATGGATTACAAATAAATTAGCCTTAGTTTTTAATACAATAACATTGCATGGCAATTATTGAGATTTGAACATTTATATTTTCTCATTGATTGTGAAAACTTGTACATCCGAAAGTTAATACTTGTTTATCGATCATGAAACATGCGGATTGATTATGAATAAGTAGCATTTATTTAGAATAGAAGTGTATTAATAGTGAATACATAAGAAATGATTGTGAATACTGGCGCATCGATTTCGAATCTTAGCGCATTGATGGTGAATATTTGCCATTTATTAAGTGTAATTTCTCTTTTATTTACCAATAATGATTTAACTCGAATTTATGATTACATATAGCAACTAAGAGATTGCTAATGATGTCAATGATTATTTGCAACATACAATTCAATGTTTTAAATATGAGATAATAAATTTATATTCAATTCATCGAAACGTTATCTACTTGATTAATTCACTGAATAACTAAATGACGTGTCTTTTAAAAAGGCTTTTGTTTTTGTTTAGTATCGGCGACGTTTTAAAATCATTAAAATCTATAATGGCAAAAAGTACAAATAAAGAGAATTCTTTGAGAAAGGTTAGCATATGAATACTTAAAAAAAAAGCTCCCAGTCGGGGATTTGAACCCCGGTCTCCCGCGCGACAGGCGGGGG
>JWZT01001836.1:799348-814413 GCA_000827895.1 Thelohanellus kitauei | reverse complement strand
CGTGATTTACGGGCTATACGAGTCTAAACATTATTTACCTTTTTGCCCATTTAAGAAAAGTATAAATTAATAAATAATGGGTAAACTCATATTTAGCCGTAAATCACGTATGTCGTTTTCAGGTGCGCACTAATGAATGTTCAGGTGCGCACTAATGAAGGCTAGGGATGCTCGATAGTAAATGGATCATGCTCGAAAGTAGATGGGTCATGCTCGAAAGTAAATGGATCATGCTCGATAGTACATGGACCATGCTCGATAGTAAATGGATCACGCTCGAAAGTAAATGGATCATGCTCGAAAGTAAATGGGTCATGCTCGAAAGTAAGTGGATCATGCTCGATAGTAAATGGATCACGCTCGAAAGTAAATGGATCATGCTCGATAGTACATGGACCATGCTCGATAGTAAATGGATCACGCTCGAAAGTAAATGGATCATGCTCGATAGTACATGGACCATGCTCGATAGTAAATGGATCACGCTCGAAAGTAAATGGATCATGCTCGATAGTACATGGACCATGCTCGATAGTAAATGGATCACGCTCGAAAGTAAATGGATCATGCTCGATAGTACATGGACCATGCTCGATAGTAAATGGATCACGCTCGAAAGTAAATGGATCATGCTCGATAGTACATGGACCATGCTCGATAGTAAATGGATCACGCTCGAAAGTAAATGGATCATGCTCGATAGTACATGGACCATGCTCGATAGTAAATGGATCACGCTCGAAAGTAAATGGATCATGCTCGATAGTACATGGACCATGCTCGATAGTAAATGGATCACGCTCGAAAGTAAATGGATCATGCTCGATAGTACATGGACCATGCTCGATAGTAAATGGATCACGCTCGAAAGTAAATGGATCATGCTCGATAGTACATGGACCATGCTCGATAGTAAATGGATCACGCTCGAAAGTAAATGGATCATGCTCGATAGTACATGGACCATGCTCGATAGTAAATGGATCACGCTCGAAAGTAAATGGATCATGCTCGATAGTACATGGACCATGCTCGATAGTAAATGGATCACGCTCGAAAGTAAATGGATCATGCTCGATAGTACCTGGATCATGCTCGATAGTAAATGGATCATGCTCGAAAGTAAATGAAAACCCTGTATATTTAGAGATGGCCCTATTTAGTGATGTTTGAAATATTTTCTTAACTCATTCCCTTAAAAATTGCTGTCAGAAATCTAATCTAATTGGTATGTATACTATAATTTTCGTGATTATCATACTATTCTCGATGAAATTGTTATAAATAATGATGATATAGCTGTAACTACAATATTGATAGACAACGTATTGACACCCAGTAATAATTAAATTTATTCATATAATACTACTACGCAATCTCTTATTAATCTCCAATAGATTTAGATTACATAATTTCTATACCAATGTATTTATAATAATACAATCAAGCTAACAAGAGGCATTTTTTTGTTTGATACCGCCACTCTGGATTCTCATTATAAGATAATTAATTCTAACAACGGCAAGTGAAAACCTCTATAACACATCGCACTAAATATTTTGAAAAAAGTACTTATTTAGATAATAATTATTATATGATAAATATTAGAGTGATTTATGTGGAAATAATATCCTTCAATGAAAACAAAATATATCTAGTGGATAATTACAAGAGTAATCCTTAAAAAGGCGTTTAACATGAGGCAATAAACACAATCATAAGCACTCGCATATCTTTTTTTTATTTCCTATTTGGTTGGGTGGCGACAATCTTATATCTTTACTGTATATAACACGTTTCTCACCTTAACAATGCAGTAAACATGAATTTAACAACCAACATCGATCTATGATTAAATCTAAACGTTATTCTATTATTCATGAATTCACATTATTTTGTCATATACTCCCATGCACAAGGGAATTCCGTCTCCATGAGATTGTTGTCTGTACTGTCTCACTTCAATTCTGTTTTACTGTGAGCTGAGTTTCATTTATTCAGAGTACAATTAAATGATTTACATGGTTCCCATTGATTGACTTTATCGAATTAAGTTTCAGGACCTCTTAAAATAGTGTGTTGGACAGTTGCAATAGTATTAGGTGGGAGGGGAGTTTTTTTTTAATTAAGATGATTTTTAGATGAAGCCATTATGCCTTAACCTTAAAAAAATGGAAAAAATCACACGGTCATTTATTTCTTTTTAATATATTCTGACTAAACAGGTAATCACATTCTTGGTTATGTATCAAAACAAATATTTTTCGTGCATTTGACCGTTTTCGTTATTTCTACGGGGATAAACTAACTATGATTCATAACAAGGGTGGTTATCACAAATTAGCCTAGAACTACTTTTCACGATACAGTGAATGGCCTATGCCTTGGAAGCAATCTCTTCTTAGGGCGCCATCAGAGATGCTGGTGTAATTAGTCATCTCTATCTCGCAATTAAAACAAAGCATAAGCAGAAATGCGGATCTTGATGGCCAGCTCACTTTCAGGGTATTTTGACACTCTCCTTGTTTCGACGTATGCACTTTGGTGCCCAAGTAAGTCTTAACTAACATTTAGACACAGATCAACTGCTGCGATATTTCCATTAGTTCTTGATGGATTTACAATGACTCTGGCTAAAGGGCAGCGTAGGTTGGCACTTCAGAACATTCATACAGATGCAGAAATATCGAGCCGAGGTCAATATATGGCCCATTATTCTAAATCGGTATCAAGCTACCCTGAGAGCATAAGGATTGTCAAAATCGCTAAACATCATATGGGTTACCTTCAGCCTATAAACTAGAGGAACTCTGGATGCTCAATGAGACTAAAGATTGAATCTTGATTGGAAGGATTCGATTTCGGGTGATAAAATCGCACACCATTTGGAATCTAGTCGCGACCAGACCTTACAAGTTTCCCAAAAATAATATGACTCCACCTTTGCTCGAATAGATTTAACTACTGTAAGTGGAGGTTCGAGATCGTGGTCCGGGCTCTCTTAATTAAAAATTATAAAACTTAATCACGACCTCATGAAACCGCTGAATCGACAACCGCAATAGAATCTCATCCATAGACGCGCTCTAAATGCTCTATGGGGCTAGTTGGGGTCTAACTGATGGAAGCATGTAGAAATGCGGCGATAAAATCGACAAATATATTGGATGGAGCCAAACCAAGAAGAGAAATTCATACAATAAATATATAGCTGAATTATAAAAAAAATACAAAAAGGGACTAAGTGAACCTAGCGAGTACTCCTGAAGGGGACTATAATAGATGTCATAAAAGAACCTCTAAACATCTGCGATGGCTGCTAAGTTAACTCCCATGAGTGTCACCAAAGTCAATGAAATTCATTATCTTGTTCTTCTGAGACTGTGTCAGTTAGGGGGAGAGTGGCACGAACGTGTAAGCCAAGGGCGTTTTTCGCCACTAAGGGCGATATATGTATAAGTATGTCATGCTGGTACATACTCATAGCCGGATATTAGCGGCCAGTAGACAATAGATTCATGGATATGACAAAACACCTTACTTAATCATTAAAAATGCGTTAGGCATGGTCTCGTTGTTTTTTCAAAGGCTAAATTCCAATACGAATTTTGTTATTATATTTTATTCGTTAATAAAAAAAATTGAAAGTGGCGTGGTTGAATTTAGTTATATGCAGCGCTTGAGATCATATCGTGTTGAATTCTCAATCCTTCGACCAAGGAAGCATTAATTCATAGATATCTCTAAATATTCCTTGATTCTAACCTCTTAACGAGCGATCACAAGGAATTTCCACAATTCCCGTTTTAATTGTTAACATATGCTCGTAGTATGTCTTAAATATTAAATTACATTCTTCTTTAAATAATTGTATACTGAGTTATGGCGTATTTTTTGTATTTCATTTTAACATTATTAACACGAGCTGGGTCGTCAATATCTATTCAAAATCCTAACGTTAAATTTATTGTATCTTCTTAGGTATACCACACTTCCACATTATATTCTCTATTGAGCGTTTGCAGCTTTGACAGCATTCTTCAAAGCTATGGAGTCACAACAATCAACAAGCGAAATGATTGTTAATGAAGAATATAACAATTTATCCATTTCCTCTGACATATTTAACCACTCATTCCGTATATACCATTATGAAAATCTTGCTTTAGATTCCATTTTTTCAAGGGAAGCTCTTCAAGGGTAGTTTTTGTATTTATTGTTTCCAACAAACAATTTTTAGAAATAATGTAAACATCATTTACATTCTTTCATAACAGCATCTGTATTTCGGACCCAGTTTACATATTTTTAATTTCAAAAGATCTCTCATGGATCAAAAGAGCCATTTTGACGTCTTTGCTTGTGTCTAAGACAAATAGGCTTATATTCATGTCTACATTATTCGTATTATATTCAGTACTTAATTTTTATTTTTTATTCTCTATTTATTTTCTTTACTTTGATTTGAATAAAAATCTTAAAGTTATTCAGTCGTTACAAATGTTCTCACCACAAAGATATTGCTGCATTTGATCGAACTAACGTACAAAGGGCTACATTATCGTATATCGATAGTAGTTAATTCAAATATTATATTCTTTGAGCTCAAAGAGAAATATTTCTCATCACACATGTAGCACTATTGCTTTCATCAGCCCGTTAGTAGATTTATGTCATTTTAGAATCTGATTGTTTCAAAAAAAATGAGGAAATTTAATGGAATCTTATTATATTCCATTTGTTAACTGTTCTTGATTTGGCAGAATTAATATCATGGAATCATGTTTTAGTAAGACAAAACATTATGGTTTTAAAGAGGCCAAATATTTACTACAGTTTCGTGGCTTTGACCTAATAACATGCGCCTGTATGCAATCGAAACAAAGAAAAAATGTCGATATAACGTGTAGAATTAGCAATTGATAAAAAGAAAACAATATATTCGGGAACGTTTTCTAGTTATCAGATTTCAAAATCGAATATTTATTGCGAAAGCGGACGATCGTGGAATAATTGTTTAATTTCCGCATACTTATTCACGAATCCGTTTTAACATTCCTAGTTCCTCATTCATCTGCTCATTTTTTTCGAACTTCTTGTATATGCCCGATCAGAAATCATTAACTACGATCATATTCGTGTTAAATCGATCTATCCGATATAGAAAATCATCAATATTTTTATCGAGCGCATATTCATTGGCATATAATGAATTTTCGCCAGATGTTTTATTTTTTCGAAGATTTGAACTCGATCTTTCTTGAAATTTTGTATTACATACAAGCGGATTTTATCATAAATATATTTTTGAGTGTTAACATGACAGCATGAGGTTATTTGTCACTTTTTGAGAATTGTCAATTGCAATAAATTTTCTAAATTGCTGTAGAATGATACTTTATATCGTCTCTTTAAATAACAAATTCGAGATAAGTTTGATTATTATTATATGAATCAACAGGTGCTTTAACACACTTTAAATAAACATTTATAAATTATAAGTCAACAAAATTTTGAATAATCTTTTAAATAACCGATAAGTTAGTATGCTGCTTATTTCTTCTCAAAAATTACTTCTGAATATCGAGTATGTTAATTAAAATACGTTCCGACTGATACACTTCTTTCTTATTTTTCTCAGTTACATCTTCGTTTTTTACAAATTCTGATACCTCAGACATGTTTGTTAAAGGACCAGAGATTATGGCAATTCTTTTACCAACCATTACAATTTGACATTGATAGACGATTTACTGTTGCATGCTTAAAAAATAAAGTATTTTTTTTTAGACCAACAGGACAAAAAAAATATGAAATACAAATGTATAAGCCTCTCTATCTAGAATCCAGAAAAATCTTTTGTTTCGACTATTCCAGTGAATCAAACATTAACCCCAAGTCGCAGACTGGGCCATAATAATGGGTGGTACCTATGAGAATCAAATGGTAAACCTCAAATTGGATGGAATAACACAGCTGAGAATATTTATTTCCCATGTCTAATATGGAAAACCAAAAAGTATTTAGCCTGACAATTTTTATCAACGCAAGCGTCTCGGTGTTTTCACGATTTATTTCATTTTTTAATGTTTTAATTTCTTTTAATTATATATTTGTTTCATTTTAAAGTTTCTCAGATGAACCTTCTCTTATTTCTTTAGACTCACGCCATTAAATACATAAATAATTATTATACACATGGCGATTCATAAATATGCAGTTTTGATATTGATGGAAATATATCAAAGTGGTAGAATTATTACACATACATATCCATAATGATAGTTTGGATTTCTTTTTGTCTATTTAAAATACCAGATAAATGTTGATATTCTGAAATAGAAATAGCTGCTAATACTCTATCAAAAGAAAAAATAGAAATTTCCAAGAAATAGTGTAACCTAATGGATCCCTTACATGTTTGGTTTATTCAAACTCTAGTGTCAAGTGACGTCATTTTGTTTATTGCTTAAAATCATATCCTAACTCTTCAACAGAATGTGTTAAAAGGTTGAAACATCTATAGATAATTTAGAATTCTTTATAAATGTGAAAAATAGAATACAGTTGAAATTAACTTTTTTTTTAAATAGATTTGCAATGTAGCGTAGTATAAAATATAGTTTTCTTCTTTTCAGTTATTTCAAATTTATCTTTGAGGTTAATCATTTTTAAAAACAAGATTTCGGTCAAAATAAGAGAGTAGTAAACAAAATTATTTTTGAATCGGATCCCATTTCATACATCAGTATCTCTTTCTGAAGAATATGGACATAAATGCAATGCTGTGATATCTATCTATTCTGCAAATTAGTTTAAAATTGCACGGTATAACGTATAATATTGGCTCATCATAATCTCTGTAAATAGAAGATTTTCGTTTTTCGAATTGAATTATGGAAATGGCCTAGAATTATCTTGATTAACTTAATTAAAAAAAAACTGCCTATATAGAGGTAAATTGATACTGTGCTGAATGAGAATTGAGACTTTGAAACAGAATGAAAAAGACAGACTGGAACCTAATTGACCATACTTGTTTTTCAATAATATTTTAAAGGCTTAGTAAACATAATTACAAGTTATGTAATTCAAATTCGTCAAAAATGTGTATTGAACTTAAGAACGATAATATAATTTAAAAAGTATTATGCAAACATGAAGCCTTTTATTGAATATTGAAGTTGTATTTTTAACTATTATTTGCATTACAACTCAATCCTATTGATTTCATTTTTCGATATGTTTTAAAAATTAAACAAATACCCTGCATCTAACGCCGTCGATTTTTTCGATGAATATTATGATGGTTTATAAAAGTATTATGCAGTAAGATATCCATGAATTGCATCGAGAAGCTCTTAGATATCTATTAACGTCTCTTCAAAGATTTTTATTTTGCATAAAACTAATTAAAATTACCTCTTTTTGTATAAGTTCATTTAAATTTTACTTATCAAATTAAACTTTCGATATTTTGCAAATCCTTGATTTTCAAGAAAATGATTTCAAAACGTTTTATAAATTCTAAAATTTTACATTTCTTTTAAAATGTTTAGAGTCTTTGTAAATTCAAATATAAAAGGATAAAAACCAATATTTACACAAATTCAAAATTTTAATTAAGAATTTTCTATTTTATTATTACCATAGGAAATTTTTGGGAAGCCCATCAGACATGACCATTAAAAGAATCGATGGGATGTTAGTGGGACATAAAAACTATCTGACCGCTAACCATGCAAGCACGGCACTCGATAACACTAAACGTCCAAAATGATTAAGATCCCAACACTTCCTGGAAATATTAAATCTTTAATAAATTTGTTGTGTAAGTTTTTTCTTTAGCTGTATGATGAAAGGGATTAGATAGTACGAAAATTCCCGAAAATTGTCAATTAGATGAATTTCTACACCCACAACGAGTATACAAAAAATTGGAGACATGCCAAAAACGTTATAATGTGTAAAAAACAGTATATGATTGAGGTTCTGCTATTTCGGAATCGTTTGAAAAACATAGTTTGTCGTTTTGGAGTGCCAGCATCAATTCATTCGGACAAAGGGCGACAATTTGAATCACTATTTTTTCCACAACTATGCCAGATCATGAAGATTAAAAAGTCACATAGTACGCCATACCATCCAGAGGGTAACGGACTTGCTGAACGAATTATTCGTACATTGAAGATGAGGATGAGAATGCTTATTCAGGATCGAAAAGCAGAATGGGACAAAATTTTGGATCTCGCGTTAATGAGCATTCGAACGAGCACGAATGAATCGACAAAATTTTCACCTTTTCAAATGGTGTATGGTAGAATGCCACGACCAATAAGTTTACCCATACCGTTTATTGAAAATATGCACGTCGATACAAGAGAACTACAGAACAGAATTAAAACAATAGAAGGAAAGGCCAAAACTAACATCGATAAGTCTTTAAATAAATATAAATACTACTACGATATTGAGTCCGAATCCCAAAATTTCGTCCCGGAGATGAAGTATGGTTGACAGATCCGACCGGGAAACCGTTTGATCCTAAATACAAAGGTCCTCTAAAGGTCATTGAAAGACAATTACCTGAAACCTATCTTGTTGAAAATGATTCTGGACAAAGACAGTCAATTCATTCAAACAGATTGAAATTGGCAACTAAGAAAAGTCTTGAAGCCAATAAAAAAAGACCGCTAAAGATCCCAGCCGCAAACAAGCACTACATCGAATCATCATTGCCAAATTTCGGGAGGGGGATAAATGTAACGTATGTAGATTAGCCAAAGATAATGCGTATGATTAGTGTGATTATACCCCGTTACATATTCATGGGTGTTAACATAAAAACATAAGATTTAATCTGTGAATGTTATGTAATTTTTATTTGGAATAAATTGTCTTAATTGCTGTAGAACGATACTTTACGTTGTCTATTTTAAGATAGAACTCAAAATACGTCTGATATCGGGCACAGATAATCAAAAGCTATCTACATACTTGAAATATACGAACATTTATTAATCTAGATGCAATCAAAATTTTAAATAATCTTCTAATTAACCCATAAGTTAGATGGTGCTATTCTACTCAAAAATTACTTCAGCATATCGCGTAGGTGAATTAAAATGATATTTTTTGACTGATATACTTCTTTCATATTTTTCTCAGTTTAATCTTCGTTTTAATGAATTCTGATAGCCCAATCCTACTTGTTCTACTACCTATGATGATATCACATTTGTTTAACCAATGATTATAATTACTCATTGAAAGATCATCGACTGATGTCCGCTAAATTTAATGAATGATTTTACTAGATCAACAAGACATAGAAAGAAATATGGGGTAGAAATATATAGGCCTCTAGTTCTTGAATCCAAACAAAATCTTTTTCCTCGGCGATTCCATCAAATCAAACACCTGCCCCAATTCACATGCTCGGCCTTTAAAACGGATGTACCTATGAGAATCCAATGGGATAGTATGATACAGTTTAGCATTTTTATTGACCATGTCACATATGGAGAACCATGGGAATGTAGCCTGATAAATTGTATCAACGTATGCCACTCAGAGTTTCCATAATTTATTTGATGTTTTTATGTTTTAATTGCTTTCCCTAATATATTTGCTTCATTTCAATATTGATGAGATTAGTATTTCTCTTATTACTTGAAACTCAGGCCATGCATTACTTAAACAATTATTGTACACATAGCGTGTCATAAATATGCAATTTTTCATATTCATGGAAATAAATTTAAGTTTTGCAATTATTACGCATATAAATTAGTGATTGTAGATAGGTTTCTTATTTGGCGATTTAAAATACGATACAAATTTTTGATATTCTGTAATGGGAATAGTTGCTAACAACAACATTAAAAGGCAAAAATTGAAATGCCCATAAAATAGTGCACTTCTTGGATCTATTTAAAGGTTGTTTTCGTAAAAATCGAGTCAAAATGACGTAACTTTATTCAATTTTATAAAACTATATGCTAATTCTTCAACAGCATGTGTTAAAACAGTGGAAACATCGGAAGATATTTTTAAACCCTATATTTATATGTAAAATTGATCATAGTTGGAATAAACATGGTATTTTTTAAATGGATTTGCAATGCCGCGTAGTATGAAATATAGTTTCCCTATTTCCAGTTCTATCAAAATTTTCTTTGAAGTTAGTCACCCTGAAAAAAAAGATACTGGTCAAAATTAGAGAGTTAGTTACAAAAATTATTTTTGAATTGATTCCATTTCATACATAAGTATCTCTTTCTGCAGAATGGGAAGGTAGATACAATGCCATGAGATCCAATTATTCTGCAAACAAGTGAAATAATTGCATGATATCAGGTTCAACAATGGCTGGATATAAAATCAGTAAATATCAGATTTTCATGTACAATGTCAATTATGGAAATGGTCAAGAAATACCTTGATTAATTGAATTATAATAAACAGCGTATCAGAAAGTAAATTGACACTGTGCTGAATGAGTAGAGAGACTTTGAAACAGAATCAAAGTTCAAGACATTAACCGAATTGACAAAAATACTTTCTTAATATTATATTAAAGAATTTTCAATTCAAAAATACACATTTAGTCATTCGAATTCTATACAGATGCATATTTCAATCAAGAACGATGATAAAATTTTCCGACTACCATGTAATCTTATACGTAACGATTCAATCTTGAAGTTGCATTTTAACTATTAAATACATTACAATTCTATCCTATTAAGTTACTATTTCCAATAATGATTAAAAATTTCAAAGCATTTCCCGCATATAAAGCAGTTGATTATTGGCGAATATGAGGATGTTTACGAGCCGTATTAGGCAGTACGATTATCAAGAATTCCTACAAGAGGATCTATACTTTTTTTCAATGTAACTTTAAAGTCTATATTTTTTTAAATAAAAATCATTAAAATTAGATATATTTATGCTATATTGCATTTAAATTTTACCAGCCAAATATAAACTTCAATATTATTCAATGACATGATTATGACGAAATTGAGTTTCAAATTGTTTAATTAATTCTATTATTTTACGTTTATTTTACTATGTTTACAGTCTTTGTACATCAATCCAATTTAATTAATAAAAAACAAATTAATACCGCTATTCATAATTTTAGGGAGCGTTTTCTACTTTAATATTAACATGGAAACTGTTGTGAAGCCCATCGATGAGGAAATGTAAAAAGTATAATCGGATATGAATGGGATAGAAAGACTTTATCTTACCGATAGCCGTGCAAACACATCAATATATAACACTTAACGTCCGAGATGATCAACATCCCACCACTCTTTGAAATACCAAATATTTATTAAAGTTGATGAGGAGTTTTTAGTTAAGTGGTATGATGTGCTAGAATAGATATTATGAGAATCAGCGACTAGAATCAATTCGATTAATCTATAGAAAAACAATGAGTATACAAAAAACACTTCGATATGTCAAAAAGGTCGTAAGGTTTAAAAAAACAGTTCATGATCAAAGGTCTGTAATTTCTGAATCGCGAATAAGTAACCGGCGTAACATTATCCGACGTGTGATAACTAAACTGATGAATTGGTTTCAAAGAAAACGTGGAGCCTATTTGACCTCAAAATCAAAAAAAAACATTGTATTATCATCTTTAATCATTCAATTTTAATATTATTGTATTCATTGTTTTTATATCCTAATGGTCGGTATTTGTAAGTAAATTCAATCTCAAATTATACAATGCGTAGGTTTTGAAAATCATGGTAATATTTGATAATTTCGAATGTTTATCAATAATGCTTTTATATCCTGGATATGTTTATAGTTTTGGACGTGTACCAAAGTTTCATTCTTTATCGCAAACATTATTTAGGTAGATAGAAAAAATCAAATTTTATTTTTGAACCAATGATTACAATCAACATTTAGGTATGTGATTATATGGAGACGATATTCTTAGATTGACAGTAAACAAAAAAAGTAACTTCGGAGTCTTTTCAATTATGGGTTTACTCGATAATGGGCGAACATATTTTAATTAGCATTTCATAAAAAAAATATTTCTGGATGAATAAAAAAGAATCGCACGGCTGTTTTTAAATAAAAATATAGCGATATAATAAAATATTAACTCAAAATTTAGATAACTTTGTAAAATTTGATAGAATGCACACAAACTTCATGTTAAAATGCTTTGTTCTTAAATTTCTAATGTTTGTGAAAATTTTACAACTGATACAGAGAGCAATGGATGTTTGTTGTATTCCATGTCTGCGGTCATCGTTACGATAGTTGGCACAATTACATACCTACCGAGGCTTTGTCCAGAAGTCGAGGGACGTCTGGATTCATGTACAACGATGATCGCTATCGGGGGTATGAGAGACGAATCCATAAGCGTTGAGATGCATACTAGCTTTTTTGCATTAGACATCCTGACGAATCTGGTTGTCTTAAACAGACTCTCGATTAGTTTTTAGCATTTTTTTCTATATATTCACCTGCATTTGACTAAAATCAATCCATTGTATTTCCCATGAAAATGCTAGGTCATTCAAACCATCTCCTGTCACTTCCCTCTATTAATTATACTAAGCATAGTAAACTATACTAAACAATGATTTGAAGGGTTTAACAACCTAAAATTCTGTATGATTCAAACAAAGATTTTTACTAGACGTTATAATGACGTGATTGTACTTAAGCCTCTGGGATATTATGATTTAAATCATGACGGTATTGTATTACTTCACGGCGAACGAATAGAATCTTGTAAGCTCCTGAGTAGTATACTGAAAAATGGGTAGGTTTTATATAAATTGACTGTCAGTATAACACTTTCTTTATAAAGCATAATGAAGCCTGTCTGTCTGTCTGGCTACCTCCAACTTGCGAACAAGCATTGGGAAATTGTAGAAATCATGTCGTCGTAAACCGAGGAAAAACGAACCTCGATGTGTTTAGGCTGTATTGCGTCTAAAAAAATACATTTAACAACTCGTGAATCGATCAATTGTTTTCAGGAACTGTTTAATAAGAATATCACAACTTATCAGAGAGTTGGCATATTATTGTTTACCATATTCGTCGTGAAATATGATGTAGCAATACATTTTGCCATCAAAAGTGTTAATCATCAAATACGGATCCTCGTTATCACACTTTACATACCAGACGTTTCAAATTAAGCCACGGAGAGATTGTGAAACGAGATACTACTCTACCGCTATTAGTAATTACAATTCGTGTTTTTTCGAATTAACGAATCAATTATAATCTGCCATCAACATCACACCCTATGTTATCAACCTATTATATTATAGTAATCTTGTTAATAGGGCTAATATCAATTCGTTAATGCGGTTGTTAAAAACACCGTATTAATTTACGAAACCATTTACGAACGTACACCATTACAGTGTTTTTGCGCATAGGCTGACCCTTAGATATTCTCTATATTTGAACCTTCAGAATGAGATTGTGAACATATGCAGAATCAAATATCACGCAGGTTTAGAATAGGCGCAGTGTTGCCATACGAATATTTACGATATTTTTTAATACGTGTTTCATATTCATTCCGAAATAAATTTCTTTTTTTAAGATATTTCTGGCCTCAAAAAGGCTACAAGTAGATATTATCACAGTTCATTGTATGGTTAATAGTTTTTTTCGTATTTGTATTTCTACGATCATTAATTTACTGATAAATATTCCTTGTGTATTGGGTCCGTGGCGATTTTAGTGCTTGTCACATTAATTTTGAAATCTCATTAGTTAACAGCTCTACAATTGAACGAAATGACCTTTATTGATGGGCAGTCATACCTTTGCATTTTTCAGTGGGGTCTTTTTTATGTTAAAAAAATATTCCGTAAATTTAGAAATTGTCGAATACCAAAAAAAATTCTTTTTTAATGATAGTCCTTCTCTAGAACAAAATAAAATGATTAACAGTATACCAATTTCTAATAACTAATAACGGCACCCATGACGACCAACAGCGCCACTTTTTTGAGATAGACGTTTGAACATAAAAATGAACTGTTTCGACGCAAATTAAAAAGTTAAAATGTTCAGCATGTATGTACAACATGAATAATAGTTACCGTTACCTGATTCGAAGCAAAAGAAGCGGGTTGTGTCGATGAATAAAGGGAGATTTAAATAGGAATTTTACAGAAAATCAAAAGTAACAAAAAACAGTTAAACTTATAGATGTAGTTTTATATTCAGATAGGCATAACTATCGTGATTAAGAATGTTTTGTTCGTTAAGGCGCATATTCGAAAAAATGATAACTATTTTTGATGTTGTACATGCATGCTTTGCACAAAACTTTTCCATTTTGGTTGATACAGTTCTTATTTATGTTCAAATATTTATTTAAATTATAGTGCAGCTATTGGTCGTTACGGATGCCTTTATTGGTCGCAAAACCTGGTACCGGTTTTTACCTCCAAACTCGGACATGTGGAAGTTCAAGTCGGACATGTGGAAATTCAAGTCGGACATGTGGCAGATCAAACTCGGACATGTGGAATTTCAAAGTCGGACAATGGGACATTCAAAATACGACATCAATTGAGACTGCGCTAACAAATTGGCCAGTTTTTCATAATTATCCCAACTTTTCTTGATTTGAAACTTAATTTAAAAAATCGACATATTTTAAATTATTAGATTTTAACATGGCCTTTTTCTGTTGAGTAGATAATTCAGACGCAAAATTAACCATAATTTTGTTTTTTTATAAAAATATGAGAAATATAAGTTTGATATAAATAAATTAGTATAATATCTAAATGATTACTCTAATCCTATATCCTCAAGGTTCAGACGTGCTACATAAAATTATTCAGTGTGCATAATGAAATTCTCCAAATGCCTTGGGATCACACTGCATGTAGAATCATTCATTATGGAAATAAGATCCCGGGTATCTGATGGTAGACTGCTTAGGCGAACATTGGATTTTATTAAAGAAACTGCTTCTTCGCACGGATTGAGCATTGGCGAGTAGGGTGGAAGGTAGTAGTGCATTGAAAAATTGGAAT
>JWZT01001836.1:771947-797829 GCA_000827895.1 Thelohanellus kitauei | reverse complement strand
TCAAAATCTCATTCTCTACGAAAGAGTCATGGAATCTTCAGTTGGATTTAAGCAGCTAGTTTGCAGTTCATAGTTTCAATTTTGTAAATAAATCAATAATTTTTTAAAAAATTTCGTATTTCAACCGACCATCTGATACTGTGGAAGGGCATGTTATTTGAATATTACCTAAAACTCTAAATATTTTCTACACTCATAACTGAATTTTCAACAGTGTTTATATTTCCAATCTCAGCGCATAACCTCGATAGTTGTAAATGGATTTTAATAAATCAAAACTGGAGGAGCTTTATCATTCATTTCTTCGATCTATTGCTGCAGACCACCTGACGAAAACCAGAATCATCGTTCGTGTCGTTTTTACGGTTAAATAAATTATGGGGAAACCCAACTTTAGCATAAAGATCATCCCGAAAAATCATCCATTTGTGGTTTATAGTCCAATTCTAGTGTTACACCATTTGACATCCAAATTTTCGTCTGAGGACATGCAAATACTCTCATTTTCGCGCATGTCACCTCTGATGACATCTTGACTATCTCCTCAGGACATCCGAATATTCTCAAAATAAAATTTGAAAAATAAGATAACTTTATTTAGAAATATTCTAAAAGGTTTCCTTCCTCAGCGCCATTGATACGAATCTTGTGGATTCTCGGATCCATCCTTGACAATTTTCTGGGGTTATTTGAAGGCAAACCCTTTGGATAACTTGAAGGATATCTTGTGAAATGAAAATCTTCATATCAGCTTTTACGATGCTTTTCCATTTTGAAAAGAGAAGCTCGATTGGGTTGAGCTGTGGGGAATACGGTGGCAAGAAAATGATATCGTGACCCCTACTTTCTACGGTATTCTTCACATTTTCCGTGTGGTGGAATCTGACATTGTCCATGACAAGATGTTTTTGCCCTGTCCCAGTTCTTTCAAACGTTTGAGTCAGAAATTGGATAAACTCGTTGGAATTGTATGATCCGACTTTTGACCTAAAATGGACAAGTCTGCCGTTGTAAATAGCTGCACATACACCGATGTTGACTCTTTTGAACTCGATACTGTTATTGCAACCCTTTTTGCGCTGAGTGACCTACCGAATTTACGTCTGAGGTGTAAATTAAAGCCAGTTTCGTCTATGTAGATAGCATCATCTGACATGTGTAAAGGCCTAGTTATAAAATCTAAATACACTTCAAAAAAGGAAATCGCATAATCATATCGTTTTTGAATTGTTTCTTCTGTGTTTCTAGATATTGGAACTAGCTATGTAAGCTTATAGGTAATTCCGAGTTTTTTGAAATAACCCTCGATATTGTTTTCTCGGTTACCGTCAAATTGAATTCTTGAAGCAAGAGAATTTTAATTTCCTTTAGGGCTAAGGTGGGATTTTCCTCAACGGCTTTATCGATTCGTTCGTAGTTAATTTGATTTACTTTTTTCCTCTGGCTCCTCCCCTTTTGTCCTCTTCTATTTCACCAGTCGCCATATATTTTTCATGTATTTTAGCCAGGGTCCGTTTTTTGATAGAGAAAATTTCTCCTGGATTTTCTTCGATGTAAGTAATCATTCATTCCTTCAGGTCTTTTGAGATTTTTCTATTTTTCTTTTTTTTTGGAATCTCTGTTTATTTCTAAGTTTTCAAAATTTCGACTGTTTGGATGTCCTGAGACGACAGTTATAATGTCCTCAGAAGTGACATGCGCGAAAAATGAGAGTATTCGCATGTTCTCAGACGAAAATTTGGATGTCAAATGGTGTAAATATAACAAAATTTTTGTGACAATCACTAATTTTTAATATTTATTCATGAAAAAACAAAGTTAGAATGATAAATTCGCATTTCTGAGACAAACTTTTTCTAAATTACATAATTACACCATTAAGATAGCAAAGTAGTGAAATTCTGGCCAAGTGTGCAGAGACGGTCGCAATTATATTCGATATTCCCAAAGTGTATTATTATTTCTGAAAAGCGTAATAAATGTACTTTTTTTTGCCTGAAATTCAAGTCCCTATTAGGATTGTAAAGGACGGAAAATTAAATACCAAGTCAATAATTATCAAACATTGTCTACAATTAAAAATCATGAGAGATAAATTAAAACATTTACATAGTAATCTCCTGGTGTGTAACTACAGAAAAGTATAATAATTCTTTGCTTATATACATTGAATCCACATACGGATCTTTCAAAAATCTAAATTATAGTTCGTCGTTGCATTTTAATCTAAGATAGCGCAGTCTCATCTGCATTAAGTATCGGATTCAGAGGATATTCTTTGGTGTTAAAGAATGAATGAAAATTTTGCTGGTTCGTTCTTTAGCTGATTTGCGATCACAGAATGAAAATTATTGTTTATATTTTCGTTTGAGGAATGTATGAATTTTCTTGAAACTTTCAAAATGTGTTCGCTGGCATCCAATTCCTTATGTATATTGTTTGATTCTTTTATTTTTCAAGTTTATAAATTATTAGATAACTATTTTTATTGATGCATGTATTTATTATAAGAATATTTTGAAAAATATCCTCTAACTAAATTATTAATTCGATGCCTATCGTTCTACTAAACCTTCTCTCGTTGTAACACAGGCCATTTCGCAAATCGATGTTTCACGAGCTACACTTGGTGACATTATATTCTCAATTCACTGTATATTGGTTTGCTAGAAATAACATATCTTTACAGGTCTACATTTGTTACATTATTAATGTTATAATTCGATATGCTAAGCAATAAACTACTATTTATATATTGCCAAAATCGTGCAAGTCAATGATTTTGTTTCGAAAATAAACCTTGTTATTATACTTAATCTTAGAGTTATCACAGATGTGAAACGCGTACTTTGTAACTAGGCTCGCAAGAATAGATTTTACAAATACGAGAACGAAATTCCGATTTATACCAAATGTATATTTGCTGTAAAAACGAAACTATCTTTGCCACGCTTTGAGTATAACGAGTTTAATTAAGATATCTAAGGCTATTCATTATATGATATCTATGAATTTATTGATTTTAATTATTTTCAAGTTGTTTAAAACATGTATTCATCAAATGCTAATTCGTATTAAAAAATTATCTCAAAAAATATAAACGAAAATCTGCTAAAATGAAAAAGGTTTTAAATCGAATGGTTATTAATAATTGCTTTTATGTTTTTAATGAAAATATGGAATAGGCTGAATGATATACTTAAACGTTAGATTGTTTACTTAATATTATTATAATTGAATCTTTAAATTATTATTTTGAGAATATGAAATTGTTAATTAATTGTTGAATATTAGACAAACTTTTTTTCTCTAGGCCAGAGGTGTTCAAACTTTCACTGGTACATTACTGCACGGACTTTACGTCGACCGCGACGGTGTCTATGTATGGTAGGGACATACGCTGGATAGGCACCCTTCTGTAAGCAGTTAGGGTAGTGCGGGGCTCATACCAGCGAAACATTCACCTCTATCCTCTGCACACTAGAGCTATGTTGTCAAGTCGGCATTGGTTCGCCGGGAATTATCACACTGGGGCTCGGTTGCCCTCTCCATCTTTTATATTAAACATACTTTGCGTCAATAAGCAGGAGGTTTAATTTAAGTAATCACGCTGACGAAATCTGTCCTTAATTATTTCGAATCGAAATGCTGGATCATTAGATTAATGCAACTCGATGTAATCAAAGTAAATTATTTCCACAAGTCACTGAGATATTTTGAACATCTTCAGGATGTGTTTTTACGACAAATAATTTACGATTTATTATGATATAAGATTGTTAATAATAACAAAAATGTATGAGTCCTATCTTAGCATAATCTTAAAGCAGAAGGGTACGTACTTCGGGGTTTGGATATACCGGGCGTTTACCACGCCGCAGTCGATAATAAATTCGTGCAGTATTGTGCTAAGGCAGGTTTGTAAACCTCCTCAAACCTTGTCAAAAATAAAAATATCAAATATTAACTATATCGTCATTTAAATAAAAGGAAAAAAATAATTGAAAATTTGATAAGAATTAATTACTTCACACCGAGTGAATATCAAATCAGTAACGACGTTTTTTTTATATGGAAAATCGGGGTGATGTTAAACTAAAGAGCCTCTAGCACCAGTTGACTAGCTACTTGGGTACGCAATACCGGGACAAAATATAAAAATAAAAATCGCCTTCATAATATGACTTGAAATTCAATATATATGCAACGTTCTAAAACGTACAATACATGTGTTGGTAATACGTGGTTCGTGGATAATGAATCACTTATATGTATAGAACACTGATCATGATTTTCTAAAATTTATGACGTATACTGTTTCAAAATTTCACATCATGTTTGGGAAACCCCACATTTTTGTATCGAAAATATATTTATGACTATCTTAAAATTCCTATTTTACGGTAAGTCGAAAATAGTAAAATTGCAAGTAGTAGATTCTAGAGTATACTTTTTTCCAATAGCAAATGTCATTTAGAATCTCTAACATGGTTAAGATATTTTTAATGTTGATAAACACAATTTTGAATGTATCATCGATATTTTTTGACTACAATACTGTTTTAATATGAATATGGTTTCGCATAACTCGAATAATTACGTTATTCATAAAATAAACATCACGTTCAAACTATTACTTTGAAAAAAAACTGGCAGAATGCAACAAAAACCATGAATTGTCATATGATTTAACGGAAAAAATGAGAAGGTTTAATTTATCTTTGACATTACATCGATATTTCAACTATACCGTCTGTCTAGTACCAGCATATAACGCTTGCTGGCTACCTCAAAATGACTATCAGGCTATTCACATGTGGTGTACATTTTTACACTTGTTTCAGATTCTACGTTTAATATTTTTTATTCTGAGAAATAAATGAGTAAATGGTTATCATAAACGGCTAACATAAAAAATTCAAATTATTTTGTAGATTGTGTTCTGTATGGCTGGGATCGTCTAGAGCAAATGTTCTTAACCTGGTGATCGAATGACATTTTTCAGGGGGTTGATGAAAAGATTCCTGTGAGTGTGACGTAATTTTATATTCAAAAGTGTAAAATTGCTCATTAAACTAATTTTTTCGACTGGTTTTAAGAATATATGTTCCTTGATTGTATTTGTAATACAGATATAATGGCTAAATAATTAATTTTGTTTTCTTAAATATAATTTATTTCTGAATAGATATATTTATCCATCAATACACAACCCTTTTGAATGAGGTGTGGATGCGTATGTTTACGCCAACGCTGGATCACAAATACAAAAGCTATTAGATATTTGATGAAATATATGGCAATCTCTGACGGAAATGTAAAACCTGATGCTTTTAATATATTATACCATATTTCTAAAAGTTATATAACCAAATACCGCAGCGGTTCTCAACCTTTTTTCGGCTGCGACCCCTTTAAGACCTTTAATCTATTTTTTAAAGCGTTGCAACACCGCCTTCAATTAAAAAAAATTCTATGGCAGCATTACTGTAAGTTTTAAAATTCAAACATCGTAATCACAGTATATATTACTGATCCATGTGATAAAAATTAAAATTTAAGAAAATGAACATTGCATCATTTTATGTTTAATATGGAAACAACATACAATTATTTTTGTTTAAAATCCATTTCTGACTATAATTATTTATAGTTAAATATTTATCAATTGCATTGTTTAATTTTAAATGTAGCCTAATCACAAAATTGATCCTCAATATTTATGCGTAATTTTAATCCTTTGTTTATTCTGAACAATAATGTAAACTACATCGATTAAATTTTGTTTTTACAATATGTTATACAAAGTGAACATCATAGTGAAGATTGATCTTGTTGTTGTTTCGCATGATATGGAATTCTTGCGATTGTGTGGGCAATACCACGACGAACGTCATCGTTTGCGTCAAGTCTAATACTATATTTACATTTGATATGCAAAAGGTCAGAAATACCTGTTTCGCAAATATATATGGGTTAAAATGGTGGAAGAAGCTTTAAAAGCTGATTAGATATAACTTAATGAGACTTCAAACACTTTCTCCCGAATTGTGAAATTAATATTGAGGAGAGATCGGTTGTGTCAACATGTCTATTAATGAGTTGAAGAAACTCTTCCTGTGGTATCTCGGGAATATCTTCCAATTTCACATTAAATCGACTTCTTGCTAGTGCAAATTGATATCTATTATATTTTGAAAAACTAACGATATTCTGTTTGCAAAAAAAGGAAAATGTTTTTCCAATATAATTATGATTATATTTCTTTGATCAGGTTCCACTTCATTTTTCTCATAGAACACAGATAAAGTTTAGAAAAATTTAATATTATTTAAGCCTCATTTTGTTTGGCAGAGCTAACTGTACATTCTTAACTAGTTAATCTATTTTTGATAAATCGAGTCAAGTTGCAAAGGGTCCTTATAGTGAAAAATATAAGTCATTTAATATGGCAAATATGATCAGACAAGCTTTTTTATACACATCACATACTTCACGATGACGTGATCCTAACTGTAATTTTTCTTTCTGATTTAAAAATATTCTTAGTTTCTAGAAGATAAAACACCCGTTTTAGAACTTTTCCTCTTAATAACATTATAACTTCTAGTGAAATAAAGAGAAATAGTTTTGATAAATCAAAATCTTTACAAATTTTCGCAAATAGTCGACAATGCAAAGAATTTGATTTAACCAAATTAATCACAGGTATTATTACGTTTTGTAATTCCTGTCGCCTTGTTTTTTGTATCCTTAAATATGTCTATAAATCATACAGTGACTTCCATTATTTTTCATCGATTCATTATGTGGGAAACATTGAAATCCACACGATACCATAGCTTAATTACCGCACCATCAATGCACAAACCACAAATATATTTCATTTATATTTTATGGATTTCTAGAAATGTACAAACTTTTTCATATACATATCACATGACGTAGTATTTGTTTCAAGACGTTTAAAGAAGAGAAACTGGTCTTAAAAACCCTATCATGTATATATGAGCATACATCAATAATTTTGAGCCATTTTCAACGTCTGTCAATTCATCCAGCTGAATGCTAAATATTGAAAGTATTGAGGATTTCATTTCCTGAATCATTTTGTCGAGAATATCTGCAAGATATGTCAGCTATTCTCCCGTGTTTGATGTCGAGGGATATGTAAGTGCAATTTAATTTATTTACATATTCCTCTACAATCCTGACTCATATAATATGTTGGGCCTTTGGCAATAGTAAATCATCAGCTATTGTGCGAGGTTTCATAGATCTGGCAATTCTGATCCACACCAAAAAGACGAACCCACTGCAGCTTTTTTTGGATTATTTCAAATGCGCCAAACGTCAAGCTCGATTTTCCAGACCCATGAGCTCTATATATAAAATAATTTGTGTCATTGGTCAAAAAGTTCAGATACATGTACAAACGGCGCTGAAGTTTGCTCGAGTCCATAGATTCATCTGATAGAACACTTCCACAAATAATTAATTTTGGTATTCAATTCTATATTTAACTTCTAAAGAAAATCCGAGAAGTATATAATCATAATTATAACCTTCGTTTCTTCATAATATTTCAATTAATATTGCTTTCTATGCAATAATACCTGTTGTATTTGTGATCCTGCATATATGTAAACTTACGCATCTCCAACCCTTTTAATAGGATTTAGTATTAATGACTAAAAATATTTATTCGGATACACTTAAAATTACTGAAAAATGATTGAGTTAGCTACGATTCTTTATATCGAACGCAAGTGAAGAAAAACATTTCTAAAAACCATCAGAAAACATGAATTGACGGATCAATTTTACACGTTTCAACAAAAAAATTTCGTCATAGTTTCATAATTCTTTAGCGACGCCCCCCTCCTCCCAAAATTGTCATTCGACCCCTTGTGCGGTCTCGACCTCCAGGTTGAGAACCCCTGATCTAAATTAACATGATTCGTACCAATATTTCATTACGCTTCAGTGAATTCGATTTCGGCAACTCTGTGATTGACTTCCATTTCGGATTGTCTTTGCCCTTTCAAATCTGATGATAAGCTAGCTTCACAATTTTGAACATTAACAGATCGAAAGGGATCTCGAATCGAATGGGGGTGGAATTTGCCATTTNAAATCGATCTTTGAGATACGCCAAAGAACAGTTGCTTATTGATATATTTATCTTTCAATCTGTATGTCGTTTGACGAACGAAATCAAAATTTAGAGATCTGCCATCTCTTTCGTTGATAAAATGATCGAGAAGTACAGGCCACTTCTTTACAATCTGGTCTTCGATTGGAGATATTCGGTCCATATACAATCCATTAGCTGTAAGAAATATAAGTAAATGAATATATATCATAAACAATAAAGCAAACCGTTGATCGCACAAAATTCGATCGGTGTCGCTATTGTCAGACCATAAGATGCATCCGGTATGCATCGGTTTTCATCTTCATCTATTTTATTAAACCTAAATAGATATTTTAATTACCCCCATTCGTGTAATTTTTCATCCTGCCTTGCGAGCAAGTGATTTAGGCTCTTAATGTAGATAGATAAGATTATCTGGGACACAAATATCACCAACTGGCTGATAACCAAATGCGCTGATTATGAATTTACAGACTTACCATCCGTAAAAGTCGTATTTGCAATCCCATTCCTCGAAGCCCTTTATATGTATTATTTCGAGATCGACAATAATTATCAGGTTTACGTGTACTCATCACCCAAAAGTAGCCTGATTTACAGTTATCAGCGTATTTGTTAAGGTCCTAACTCTCATATTGACTGTCTGTACACTTCGTCTCTATATAACCTAAATGTAAACTTAATAATTCAGAGAAATCTACGCTTGAAAATATCAATTTGTTCCTAATACAATCTTTTATGACAATTAATGCCTTTTGATCAGTTTTGGTTAACCGTCCAATATAAAAAACTCGCTGTTGATATTTTATAAGTCTTCACGAAACAACGTTTTGTTATAGTCGAAGTTACAATTTATAAAATTAATATTTGTAAGTACAGATACTAAAACCAGTCCACAACTAAGAATAACCAATCTTAAATTCGTTAAAGGCGTAGCTCTCCACATGTTACCGTTGTCATCTGAAATAAACGGTCTTCGTCCATCCGCTGATTCAGCATATTGAATATCAATCTCAATAAAATTTAACACGGCATCCAGATGATCGTATAGGATTAATTTGAAATCTACTAGGACGGCATATTCAGAGTCGTTTGGATGGAGAAACTGCATTTCGTACCACGCGCGACCTTTATTTGTGCTTCTTAGAGTCTGGCGTGTATTTTCCAGGGTCGGAAGATTCCAAAATATTTGATGTAGAAGGTTTTTGTCAAAGTTGAAATTCGATTCATCCAACAACATTCTTATGCAGATTTTGTGCACAGTTCAATCGCTAACTTTAAAGGTGTTTCTGTAGACACCCAAAGACATGCGTTTTGGTTACAGTGAACCAAAATAATGTAGTAGAGATTGTTAACGACTTCAAAAAAGTTATCTTCCTAATGTTATCATAATCTGACATTAATTTTAAGGAGTTTAAGACATACAGCGATGCGTCATGGTATGTTTCATGATCTTACTATGATAATTCCAAACTATTCGTAACCTTAATTTAATAATTGCCAACTTTATTCAACTGAATCAAAAAAGGTTTTGCCATCGCCTGTTCTGAAATCCATAATTTCGTGGTTTTGTGATAATATTTGTCCATTCAATACGTCGATATGTTGAAATCTAAATTAAATCAAATTGTTAGGTGTTATCGGGAGACAGATAGGTGTATCTAGCAGAAGATAGAACACTCATATCAATGAATTCCTCACAAATCTAATTTTTAGAAATTGAAACTCTCTGCTGTATATCCATCATGTGTTTTAACATACCCCGTTTTAACAGCATTCTTTAATTAAAAATGAATCGTAAATTATGATAATAGTAATGAACGAAGAAAAGAACTCATATTATAAACGAAAACGCCACAAACAAAAAAAGATTTCATCATAAATAGAAATAAAAATTATTATGATAAATTGATGAGACTTTTTTGGACGATATCCATGTCTAGAAATACCAAATAAAATCTGCCTGGTTATCGAATTAATATATTTCATTCTTCATTCGGATAGTTTTGATTTCAAATATTGAACTGACATTCCTTTTTTTTCATTTTCAACTGAGTCTCATTCAAATTATACCATCACAAAAATTGAGGGAAAATCCAAAAGTCATCCTACCTGTGTATTGGACAATTTCCATTATTCATGCTTAATAATTGATCATTGCGAAGTTTTATGTCGTTAAAGAAACAAATATTCGCACAAAATATTTTTGATACAAAATTATAGATTATTATCATTTTATTCGTAATAAAACCATCTATTATTACTAGAAAACATTCTCGTAGATACTAGTGGGTTATGATTCCAAAAGAGAACTTTTTTTAACTATTAAAGCTTAAACTAATATAAACGTGTTACAGATATCATGATTGATTGTTTATCGCAATGAAAAATTCAAATTATGGTGAAACGTATTAGAATTTGAAAAAATAGAACATTTTTCATGATCTGGGTCACTGATTTGTGTTGTAAACTAAGAATGTTTTATTGATAAATTACGACTTATTCATAATGGATTTCCCATCTTTATTAAATAGATATCAAATATGTAGGTCTGCTCATAATAATTTAATTCGCCATTACATCATTACAACAACCAATAGATGAGAGATTTTCACCTTTTTTGAAATTTTAAAATATGACAGACAACAAGTTTATATTTCTTTAATCAATGGTTTATTTATAAAATTGTGTAAAATGTGATCATTTTAGCTTGCGTTTCACGAAATGCTCACTAAACCGTTTCAAATCACGTCGTTGCAAAATTTTCAGGAAAGTAAAGTATTGACAAAGAAATGGTAACATTTTTTTCTTTAAAGATTGAATGTCTGAAGCAACAAAAAAGATGCGATGTATCTCTTGTAATCAATTAACTGCTTGTTTGTGTATATTTAACCTATACCAACTGAAACATGATTAAATATATATGTTAGTCGTTTAAAAAAAGAGTGTCTTGTGTTAAATAAATGGTTTTTTCTGAGTAGATTTATATAAAAATTGTATGGTGTTCGTCTACAATCAGATACATTATGGAATAACATCGGAGTCAATTATCATTTGAGATACATAAAAAAAATTAAACATTTTCACAAATAATTATCCAGGTTGTTGAGGGCCTATGTAACACGCCCACACGTGGCAGCAGACTGCCTATAATTACCTTGAATAAGACCCTAAAGCTAATATTTACTTAAAACATATGTTTATTAGAACACCAAAAAAAAGTGTTAAGATGATGGGGCTAATAGATCGGAATTTGAAGAGCAATATGAAATCAAGAGAGGGTCATACGGTCGACCAATGAGCCAATCTCTCTTTACGGTTCAGCCTCTCACAAAGGCATTCCCACGAGGGTAGCTCAGTTTAATTTTGCTCTATTTGTATTTTGCTCGAGTTAAAGTATATATTTATTGTATAAATTGTTCATCGCTGTTGATGGCTGGATACAGTATATTTTGAGATTTTATCGCCGCATCTCGAACCCGTCACTTAGAGAATATTGACCCAGCCCTATAGAACATTTAGATCATGTCTAGTGGGAAAAATTCGTTTGCCGTAGCCCATTCAGCACTTTCTGTACCTATTGATTTAGTGTTATAACTAAAATTAAATGAGCCTGAAACCCTATCTCAGCCCTCCATTTCATGAGTGAACTCTATAGTGGTAAAGTGGTGAGGCATTTCAGTTTTGGAAAATTTGCTGCTATCTTGTCGCAGATATATCACCATAAATCGTATCCTTCCATTTGAGATTTAATTTCGACCCTCATTGAAATTCGTAGGTTTCTCTTGGCTGTAAGATGAAGTTAACACAGATGTTTTTTTGCAATTTGGATGATCCTTGAGCTTCCGAGTACTTCATACCGTCTCATCATAATTGGCCAAATATTTTTGATCGTGTTCCCTCACGTCTGCATCTGTTATTACTGTTCCGAACTTCCGTCCAACGCCATAAAGACGAGAGAGTCTATTCAAACTAATGTCAAGAACTCATGGCAATACCGCAACAGTTTACCTGTGTCTAAATAGTAGTATTGACTGACGCTGCACTGACGCGCGTTCGTTGAATCAATGAGAGATTCAAAGTACCTGAAGGCGAGCGGACCATCATGATCCGCTTGTATGTTTAGATATTATCTGACTCGCGATATCGAGAAGCCTTATATTACAAGCGGCTCTGCATGGTTTTCTCCAAAACAGACTCATTCCAGCACACTGGGTTTCCACTATATGTCGAAAAGTCGTTCCCGGCTTATTTGTGATAACCACCTTAGTTATGAATTACAGTTAGTTCTTGTCCTTAGAATTAACGAAGGAGGTCAAATATGGGAGATATATTTTGCTAGATGCATAATCAAGAGGATGAATACCAATTGAATCAGAATAGATCCAAGAGAACTAAATTAGAGTGTGAATTTTTTCATTTATTTGAAAGTCTGGGAATAAAAGACTCATATAACCATCATCGAATTAAAACCAAAACACCTCTTTAAACTAATAAAGCTTCCATTTTCCATGATACTATTTTTCAGAGGTCCTGAAACTAAAGTCAATAAGTTCAATAAATGGGAACATTTATCTCATGGTTTGACTCTCAATTATTGAAACTAGGGTCACGGTAAAACAGAATTTATGTTGAGAGGGTAAAGGAAACGATCTCATGGAGATAAACTTCCCTTTACTGTGATTGTATATGACAAAATAACGGAAATTCAATAATAATCGAATGCTGTTTAGATTTTATCATATATCGATGTTAGTTGATTAATTCATGTTTAATGTATAGTTAAGGTGAGAAACGTGTTATTAGCAGTAAAGTTACAAGAGTGTCGCCACCTGACAAGATAGGGAATAAAAAACGATGATACACGAGTATTTGTGATTGTGTTTATTGCCTGATGGTAAACACCCTTTTTTAGGATTACTCATGTAATTATCCACTAGATTTTATATTTTCACAATATATTAATGCATCATAAATCATCCCTTATGTTTATTATATAGTAATTATTATCTAATGAGTACTTTGTATCAAAATTTGTTTCGTGAAATGTTTTATACATGTCTTCAACTGCCGTTATTATAATCATTTACTTATAATAAGAATCCAGAATAGCGTTGTCAAACAAAAGAATTACTCCTGTTATCTTGATTGCATTAAAAATAAATACATTGATATAGAAATTTTCTAACCTCAATCTATTGGAGATTAATGAGACATTGAGTAGTAGTATTATATGAATAAATAAAATTTTTACTAGGTGTGAATACATTGTCTTTCAATATTATAGTAAAAGCTATACCATCATTGTTTATCAGAATTTCATCGTTAATACTATGATGATCCCGAATATCTTCGTATAATGACCATTTAGATGAGATTTCTGACAGAAATTTTTATGGAGTGAGTGAAGAATGTAGTTCATAGATCACCAAATAGAAACATCATTAAATAAAAACCATAATTCAATCTATATTTGGTTGTAAATAGTGGGACCATTTAGCCAAGAAGTATCTCGGCATCCGATATTCATTTGATAGGGTAAATTCTTATCCATATCAACAACCAGACTCTAAAATCAGATTTTATGAATACCTTTGTGCTAGATCCACAAATAATTAACATCATATAGTTGTAGAGTAGTTATAATTAAAAAATTATTATGTAATTACGAAACTGCACGATGTCATTAACACATCCAGCAAAAAAAAAGCCGCATTCAATCGCTGCCTAGAGGGGCATCTCATTCATGAACCGTTGTGTATATCGTGATACATATGTTTCTGATCATTCTTTTGATGACCCTTGTTAACAAAGATGGGACACAACACACATACTCCATGCTAAAGCCTGAAAGATCCGAAATAGTAATATATCTTTGAACGAGAACGTTTTCGATGAGGAAAATGACAACATCATGACTGTCGCAAATGAATAAAGAGAAGATTTACCATAACTCGAATGAAGACATGTGCTCAGGCAGAGGAGACTATTTATATGTACGATAAAACAATCGACACGTTGCAGTTACGTTCAAATCGATTGAACGACTGTGAAAAGTTAAGATCAGATAAACTCAATGGATCTGGCATTAGTTTTATCAAAAATTTACAAAAAAGCATATTTTATTAACCTAGATAAAAATCTCGGAGAATATAAAGCCTTTTAAATTTTTGAAACGCAGGCATATCAAATCCATTGACATTCATTTGATGTAAACCTCTACCAGTCCTTCCACCGCTTTCGCAAGTAACTGCAAAAAGTGTCGATCGTTTTTGTCGTACCTGTAAATAGTCTCCTCTGCCTGAGCACATATCTTCATTCGAGTAGATGGTAAATCTTCTCTTTATTCATTTGCGACAGTCATGATGTTGTCATTTTCATCATCGAAAACGTTGTGTATCAAAGACACATTACGATTTCGTATCTTTCAAGCTTGGGCATAGGGTCGTCTTGTTGGGTCTCATCTTTGTCAACAGTGATCATCAAAAGAACGATCAGAAGCATATGCAAAACGATTTCACAGCGGTTCATGAATGATATGCCACTCTAGACGGCGATTGAATGCGGCTTAATGTTTGTGGCTAGACCTGTTTATGACATCGTTCATCCTTTGTAATTACGTAATCTTTTTTCATTATAACTACTCCACACCTATATGACGATCATTATTTGCGGATCTAGCATAATGATACCGATTAAATCTGATTTCTGAGTCTGGTAGTTGATATTAGTTAGGAATTTACATTATCAAATGAATATCTGACGTTGAGATACTCATAGGGGAAATGACGTCCATATCTTTACAACCTAATACACCATCGATTAGATTTATGTGAATGGATGGTTCTATCTAGTGATGCATGAAATACATTCTTAACTCCCTCCTAAAAATAATTTCGGTCAGAAATCTTATCTACAATGTAATGTTTGCGAAGATTTTCGTGATTATCATAGTATTAACGAGAAAATACTGACCAATATTAATGGTATACCTTAAACTCAAATAGTGATAAGCATCCTATAACCAGGGAGTAATTAATTAATTCGTATCATACTTCTACGCAATATCTTATTGATCTCAATTATATTTAGCTTAGATAATAGCTATATCACTGTATTTGTTTTAATACAATCAAGATATCTAGACGCATCATTATATTTGATACCGCACCTCTGGATACTAATAATTAGCTAATTATAATAACAACGACAAGGGTGCACTTATGTAACTCGTTTCACCAGATAAATTATTGATACAAAGTACATCTTGTGAAATAATTATCATATGATACGCATCAGGGTATATAAGGCTGACCACAAAATATATTTATTGGATAATTACATGATTAATCCTTAATATATGGTGTTAAATATTAGGCAATAAACACAATCTTAGACATTCGTAAATCTTCGTGTCCTATTCCCTATTTTGTTGATATGCGACAATCTTTTTTCTTGGCTGTTTATACACTTTTCTCATGTTAACTGTACGTTAAGCATGAATTAAACAACTATAATCGATATAAGATACAATCTAAACAGCATTTAATTATTCTTGAATTTCCGTTATTTTGTCATATACAACAACACTAAATGGAACTCTGTCTCAATGAGATCGTTGTCCTTACGTTCTCACTTCAATTGTGTTGTAAATAGGTTAAGGTTTTCTTTTTTTGAGAATCAAACTGTGAATGTCATGGTTCGTCTTGATTGACTTTTTGGAATTACTTTTCAGGACATCTTAAAAATATTGTGATGGACTGTTAGAGGCAGATTTAGGTAAAAGTAGTGTTTTTGTTTTATTAAGATGGTTGTTAGAGGAGTCTCTTATGCCTTAAACTTCCAATAAATTAATGATCTCTCAATCGCGTTTATTTCTCTTGAATATTCTTTTACTAAAACCATATTCACAGTCTTGATTATTTATAGAAAAATATATTTCTCCGATATTTGCCTCACTTCGTCATTTCTTATGACAAAAATAACTATGCGTCACAACTAGCGTGGTTATCAAAAATTAACCTAGAACTACTTTTCTCAACCATGGGGATGGAAAGGGTCCTTGAAACAGCCTGTTCTTGAGCTCCCTACTCAGAGCTGCATGTGTGATTTATCCTCTCGGTCTAGCGAGCCAGATAAAGCGTTAGCTGAACTCCGTATCTTGATGGTCCGCTCGCCTTCACGGTACTTTGAAACTTTCATTGATTCGACGTATGGGCTTTGGTGCCTCGTCATTCTTTACTACCATTTAGAAACAGGGAAACAACTGCGGTATAGCCATGTGTTCTTTACATAAGGCTAAACCGACTCTTTCCTCTATGCGGCGTTGGAGAACCCTTCGGAACAGTAATAACAGACGTAGACATTAGGAAAGGATATCAATATTGTTGCCAATTATGCGGAGACGGTATGAATCTACCCCTTGAGATCAAGTATCGCCCGAATTCCAAAAAAAAACATTTGAGTTAGCTTCAGCATAAAGTCACGTTGAACCTAAGAAGCTTAATGAGGCTAGAAATAGAATCTACAATGCAAAGATTCAATTTGGGGAGATAAAATCGCAAAATATTTTGAATCTAGCCACGACAACATCGGAGCAAATTGTCCCAAACTGAAATGGGTTTACTCTACACTCGAAAAGAATTCCCTCAAAAAATAAGAGTGCGATGTAGGGTTTCGGGCTCAATTAATTATAAAATATAAACTTTATCATGACCTCCAGAAACTGCTGAATCGGCAACCGCATCAGATTTTTAACCAGCAGACGTGTCATAAATGCTCTATGGACCTGTATAAAGATTCTCAAAGTGAATGGTTCGAGATGCTGAGATAGAATCTCAAAATATACTGAATCAAGCCATAAACATAGAGGAACGATTTCTACAATAAATGAATTGCTGAACTACAGCAAAATACAAATAGTGCTAACGGAACCTAGTGAGTACTTCTGAAGTTGACTATATTAGATTTCAAAAAGGGAGGACATATACCCTGTGAGAGGGCTACTCAGTTCCCACTCGTGAGTGTCACAAAAGGGAACGAATTCATTCGGTTGTTCTTATGAGACTGCGTTAGTTCGGGCGAGGGCTCTTCGAAGGCATTTGCAAAAAAAGTGCCGCGGCTATATGCGATATAGGTATATACACGTCACTCTATGACACCCCCAGCGGGATGATATGTGCCAGCAGGGAGAGGGTTCTTGGATATAGGCAAGACACCTAACTGAATCTTTGGAAATGCTGGCAACATGGTAATTTCGTTATTTCAAATGCTGACTTTAAAAATGAATATCATTTTTTTATATTATTTGTTAAAATAAAAGAGAAAGTGGTGTGATTGAATTTGGTTAAATTTAGCATTTGAGATCAGATCTAATGAATTCTCATTCCTTCGACCAACCCAGCATAAATTGTGAGAATTTCTCTAAATATTCTCTATACTTCTTACTTCTCAACTAGTTCTCACAAGGAATCGGTACAAGTACACGTTATAATCGTAAACATAGGCTCGAAGTATCTTTTTTATTGTTAAATTACATCCTTCTAACAAGCTATGGAAACAGAGTTATGGCGTATTTTTGGTATTTGATTTTAGGATCATTAACACCATCTGTTTCGGAGTGGTGTATTCAAAATCCTTGCCCTTAATTTATTTTATCTGCTCAGGTTTACCAAACTTGCATAGAATATTCTATATATAGCATTTGTGGCTGTGGCATCGTTCATTAAAGCTTGCGAAGTGATAAAAATCAACATGAGAAATGATTGTTCATCAAGTATATAAGATTATCCGTTTCCTATTACACATTGAGTCACTCTAGGGGTTCATTTAATTCTTTAAATCTTGCGTTAGGTTCAACATTCTAAAAATGAAACTCATCGTGTATAGTTTTTATGCTTAATTGCCGAAAAACTACACCAATTATTATAAAATATTGACCATCATTCACCATTATACCACAGCCAGTTTACATTTATTAATATTCGTAAATTTATCATTGATTTTAATAGCCATTTTGAGGCTTTACTTGTGTATAAGGCGAATAGGCCTGTATTCCTTTTTAAATTATTTTTATTATATTCAGTTTATTAATTTGTATTTTTATAAATGATTCTCCTTTTTTTACTTTCATTCGAATCAGGGTCAAAATCTTAACCAGTCATTGATAAATGTTCTACCAACAAGGATATTGCAGCTTTTGATCTTCATAACGTACAGGGGCTACATTGTCTTATATCGAAAGTTATGAATTCAAGTATGATATTCTTATAGCCCAAAGAGAAATATTTCATATCACATTGTTGCCATTCATTTTTACCAGGACCTGGGTTGATTTTTTGTTACTATAGAATTCAATTATTTCAAAATAAAAACAAATGAGGAAATGTCATGCTATCCTATATATTTGCATTTGTTGACTTATATTGATTTGACGGATTTCATGTCATGGAACGAGATTTTTGTCGAGCGAAACCGTGTGGTGTTGACGACACACGAAATACATAATACAGTTTAGGTCCTGTTACTTAATCACAGGCGTCTGTGTGCAAAACTAATAAGGAATATATTTAAATAAAACGTATATAATTAACAATATAAAAAAAGATTTAATATATTCAGGAATGATATCTAGTGATCAGCCTTCCAAATCCAATATTTTTTGCCAAAGCAGACGATCATAAAAAATTGATTAATTTTCGCAAAGTTATTTACGAATACGATTGAACATTTCATGTTCTTAATTCATCTTCTGTTTTTATTTGAGCTTCTAGTGTCTGCATTAGCAGAATAAATTGAATGTAATCATTTTCGAGATTAATCTATACGTTCCACATAGAAAATCATAGATTTGTTTTCGCGAGAATATAGGTTTGCAGCTTATGAATTTTAGCAAGACATGTAATTTTTTCGAAGAATCGATAAGATATTTCTTGAAAATTATGAATGAGTAAATTAAAATCATATCGTGAAAATATTTGAGAGTTAACTTGACTCCTTAAAAATATCATTCGTGACTTTTTGGGAGTTGTTATGATTAAATTGTCTAAATTGAAGTAATACGATACTTTATATTGTCTATTTAAAGAAAACACTCGAGATATGTCTGAATTCTGGCATATAAGTCAAAGCACCTTAACTGACTTGAAATAAACAAAAATCCATCAGCATGCAATATAATTTGGAGTTCTATTTCAAATTAACTAATCAGATTTCTTTATTGTATTCTTCCACTCATAAAATTCTATCTGCATATAGCTTAGGTGAATTTAAATGATATTTTCTGATTTATGATATATTTTTTTTTGTGATTTCAGGAAGTGAAATCGTCGTTTATACGAATTCTGATACCTCAGATTTGTTTGTTGTAGTACAGTGATTATAGTCAATTTGTTTAACATACGACTATAATCTGACATTGATAGCTGATTAACTATTGGATCCTTAAAAAATAAATGATTTTCAGTTGATAAACCTGAGATAAAAAGAAAAACGGCGCACAGATGTTTAAGCCTCTATATCTAGAATCCAAAAAAATATTTTGTTTCGATAATTCCATCGAATTATACATTAATCCCATTTGCAGGCTCCGCAATAATAATGATGTAAGTATTAGAATCCATTAGTAGACCTCAAATTGAATGGTATGATGCATCTTATAATTTATATTTCCGTGTCCAATATGGAAAACAATTTGAAAGTAGCCGGATAATTTTTATAAAAGCGTGCGGTTCAGTGTTATAATTATTTATTTCATTTTTTAACGTTAAAATTTCTTTACTTAATAAATTATTGGCTCTTTATCAAAATTACTCAGGTTCGTCTTTCTCTTATTTAGTGAGACACAGACCATTAATGATTATCTATTTTACACAAAGCGTATCATTATTATGCCGTTCCCATGTTAATAAATTAAAGTTGTCGAATTATTACGCACACATATCAATGGTTATAGTTTGATTTCTTATTGTGATACTTAA
Organism: Thelohanellus kitauei; assembly: GCA_000827895.1. Classification (NCBI taxonomy): domain Eukaryota; kingdom Metazoa; phylum Cnidaria; class Myxozoa; order Bivalvulida; family Myxobolidae; genus Thelohanellus; species Thelohanellus kitauei. The sequence goes on along the minus strand of JWZT01001836.1, from coordinate 777,693 downwards.
AATACGATACTGATGTTGATATTCTGCAATAGAAGTAATTCATACAATCTCGTCAAATGCAAAAATTGAAATCGTCCAAGATATAGTTTCTCTTTATGGATTTCATGAAAGGTTTGTTTCTTAAAACTCAAGTGGCAAATGACGTCACTTGTTTGAATTTTCTAAAACAGTATGCTTACTCTTAAACAACCTGTATTTAAACAGATTAAATATTTATAGATATTTGAGAACCCTTCATTTCTGTTTAAAATAGATCCCAGTTGGATTAAACTGGTCATTTTGAAAAAATGATTAGCAATTCCGCGTAGTATGAAATATAGTTTACCTGTGTCTATATCTACAAAATAAAAAAAATGTTGAAGTTAATCACCCCATAAAAAATGATTTCGGTAAAAATTATTGAGCTGGTTACGAAAATTATTTTTGGTATGACATCATCGCATACATCATTCTTTATTTCTGCAGAACTTGGAATTTAAATACACTGCTGTGATACTAACTTTTCTGCAAAAAAGTCGAAAATTGCATTATATCAAGTCAAACAGTGGCTCGTTATAAACTCACGAATATTAGATTTTCATTTTTAAAATTGAATTGTGGCAATTGTCATGAAACACCTTGGTTAATTGAATTAAAAATAATTTTCTTATCAGGAATTAAATTGATACTGTGATGAATAAGTATAAACACTTTGATACAGATAGAAAATTCCAGACTGTAACTGAATTGACAAAAATACTTTCTTAATAATAAATTAAAGAATTTACAATTGAAAATTACACATTTTGTAATTCGATTTAGTTACAGATGTGTATTTCAATTTCGAACGATAATATAATTTTGAGACTATTTTGTAGACATAAAGCCAATGAATCAATCCGGAAGTTGCATTCTAACTAATATATACATTACAAATCAATCCTATTAAGTTACTATTTTCCATATGTATTAAAAATTGTAAAAGATATCTTGCATATATAGCCGTCGACTTGTGTACCAATATCAAGATGGTTATGAGCCATATTTGGCAGTATAAATGTCACAGGTATCCACGAGATGCTCTCAGATATCTATAATGTCTCTTCAAAGATTTTTTTTCTCTTTAAAATTATTAAAATTACACATTTTTATGATATATTGCATTTTAATTTTATTTGCCAAATTTAACTTTTGATATTTTGCAACTCCTTGATTATGACGAAAGTCAATTTCAAAAGGTCTATTAAATTTCATGATTTTACTTATCTATTACTATATTTACAGTTATTGTGCATTCAATCCAATAAAATAGATAAAAAAAACAAATATTTACCCAGATTCATAATCACAGTTTAGCGTTTTTTTTACTGTAACCATAGAAACTTTTGAGAATACTCATCACAAAGGATTAGTAATAATTATGATAGGATGATGGCTGGACAGAAAAAATACCTAACCGCAACCCATACAAGTACATCATTGGAAAAAAAACTTAATGTCCTAGATAATCAAAATCCAAACACTCCTGGAAATACCAAATATTTAATAAAGTTGTTTTTGGATTTTTTTTAAGTTGGTACGATTAAGCGGTAAGATTTAATGAGAATAACCTACTAGACTCGATTAGATTAATCTCTAGACCACCGATGTGTATAGAAAAAAATCTTATATGGCAAAAACGTAAAAGGGGTTAAAATACAGTATACGATCCTGGGTCTGCAATTTCTGAACCGTGAAAAAGGTATCCAGGTAACACCATCCGCATTTTGATCAATACATAAATGCGGGAATTGTATACAAATAACACATAAAGCCGGTGTGATTTCAAAATCGAAAAAAAAAACATTTATTATCATTTTTAGAATTCAATCTTATTTTTATTGTATTCATTGTTTATGAACACTCATATTGAGCATTTGGAAATAAATTCAATCAAAAATTTTTAGATACGGAGGTTTCAAGAATCATGATAATTTTTGTAAAATTGCTAATGTTAATGAATAAAAGATTTTATAACCTGTACATGTTTATAATTTTATATCTATAGCAAAATTTCATTGTGTGAGGCCAAGATTATTTAGGTTGTTAGAAAAAATGCACTTTTAGTTTTGAACAAACGATTACAATCAACATTTAGGTAAGTGATTGTGTTACCAGAGGATATTCTTTAACTGACAGTAAACAAGAAAGTAACTTCATAATCTATTGAATTACGGCTATACTTGCTGCCAATATTTTTATCCAACAACATAAACGAAAGCATGCAATAATGAGTGAATAACTTTTTATTCGCATTTTACAAAAAATTGTTGTGGTGATTAATAACAGAGATTGACGTCTATAGAATAAAATATAAACACAAAATTTAGATTTATACGTCTTTAAATAAGTATCATAGAATGCACACATTCTTCGTGTATATATGTGTTTTTTAAAAAATTTCTAAAGTTTGAGAAAACTTTGCAAATGATATAGTGGGTAATGAATATGTTTGTTGACTTTCCTGGCTCCAGTCTTCGCCACAACAGTTGGTACGATTGAAGCCAAACCAAGGCTATCTCCTGAAGTCCGGAGCGTCTGGATTCATGTACCAAGATGATCGCTATCGGGGCAATGAGACACGAATCTATATGCGTCGAGATGTCATACCAGCTCATATGCAGTGAAGATCCTAAATCCCTTGGTTATCCTCAACAGACCCTCGATTAGTTTTTAGCTTAATTTTCCATATATTCACCGGCCACGGACTAAAATCAATCCATTTATATTTACCTTAAAAATGTTCGATCATTAAAACCCTCTCCTCTAACTTTGCCTTGATTACACTAGACATAGTAAAATCCGTCAAATAATGAATTCAATGGTTTTACCACCAAAAATTCCGTGTGATTGAAAATCAAAATATTAAATGGATATTATAAGGACGTTATAGTACATCACCATGCAGGATATCATTATTTCAATTAAGACGGTATTTTATAACGTCAAGGCGAACGAATAAAATCTTGGAAGCTCGTTGTGAATACAGATAAAAAAAGGGTAGGTTTTTTTTATCAATTGACTCCTCAGGATAACTCTTTTTTTTTAATGAATAATCGAGTCTATCTGTCTGACTACCTCGAAATTGCGAACTGGCATACTCCATTTCTAACAACTCTTGTGGACGTTAATCGAGCAATAACGAACCTCGATATGTTGTAACTGTGTTAGGTCTAAAAAAAACCGACATTTCGTAAGTGTAAAATCGACAAATTTATCAGAAGAACTGTTTAACCAGGATATCAAACTGATAAGGGAGTATTACTTAAATTACTCATCATATTCGTGGTAAAACATGATTAAGTGATCCACATGGTATTCCGAGCTTAAATCTTCAAATATGGACCTCTTTATGAAAATTTAGCTGTCTGATGTTTCAAATTGAGTTCATGAGTGCTTTTTAGATGAGCTACTTCTCTATAGACATGAGCAATTAAAACTCGTGGGTTTTCAGATTAACGAAACAATAATAATCTGCAATCAACGTCACATAATATGATATATATACCTAATAACTCTATATTCTTGTTAATAATACTAATAACAATTCGTAAATGCGCTGGTTAAAAACACCATATTAATTTACGAAATCATTAACGAACTTACACGGTTACAGTTTTTGTCTCTTTAGCCGACACTTAAACACTCTTTAGATTTAATCTTCAGAATGAGATTGTGAACCTATAGAAACTAAGATATCACGCACACTTAGATAATACGCAGTATCAGTGTACTAACATTGACGATATTTTTATTAGTGTTTCATACTCGTTCTAAAACGAATTTCTTTTGTGGAGGATTTCTTGCCTCCAAAAGGATACGATTATATATTTTTAGTGCTCGTTGGGTGGTTTATAGTAAGATTCGTAATTGCATTTCTTCGATCATAATTTATTGATAAATATTCTTGTGTATTTTGTCGATGACGATTTAAATGCGTGCTACATTCTTATTAAGATAACTATAGCTTACAGCTCTAAAATTGAACAAATTAATACATAAGGCAAGTGCGATCATCCTTTTACATTTTCAATCTTATTCAGTTTTGTTTAAAATAATTTACCGTAAATTCAGATGTTGTCAATAACATACTGAGTTATCGTTTATTTTCAATGATAGTCGTTAATAATAACATAATTAAAAGAACACACTGTCTATTGTCTTGAAAAAAATATCATAACCCATAGCAAACAACGGCGTCTTAGTTAGAAGATCCCAATAAATCGGATATCTTTTTAACAAAGATTTCGATCAAAAAAGTAAAAAAAAATACTAAATCTCGAACAATTTTACATAAACAAATATCAGAAGAGCAATTAGATGGTTGAAAGAATTTAACGATAACTCTGAAAGACATTCAGTCATAGCCTTCTATAACTCTCTTAATAGAAAAAAGATAAAAAAAACTAATCTATTACATCGTCAAAATAACTAATAATACACCTATTTGTGATTCAACCAATCGATAATTTATCCTTACCTGAATTCCGTTATGAATTAGAACTCCATTAGGCAGTATCTACCCTCAAAATTTACAGATTACTATTCGGCAGACTCAAAATTGTTTGCATAAATCTCCAATGGTAATGTCCAAAGATTAACAAAACTTATTAGACTCAATTCGGATGCAATATCATTGGAAATGTAATGCAAAATGTTTTCGTTCAAGATTAAGAAATCAATTGAAAAAATTGTATGAATGAACCAAGATCTTCAGAATTTATCCTTCTGAATATATTCGAGACTATCTAGACACCTAAACTCGTTGATTTCTAATCAAAAGAACGGAAAAGATAAACACATATTCACATATTTTAATCAAATTTTATTACTACTTGACATAAATAACTGCAAATAAAATTTCAGGAAATTCTATGATAAATAAATAATTTCACTGTATTTAATGATCATTGTTTTAAACCCTTTGTATTTTTCATTTTTTTCCAAATTAGTGTCTACAAAATCTCAAAGTAAGACACGGATTACTGTTTCGAAATTGAAGGTTAAAAACCTCGGTGCATAAATTTCGTTTGTATTACACTTCCTTGCATATTTAATGATCGAGTAGATTCCACTTGACGTAACATTTATAAGCGTATGCATGCGTAATGATTGATTTTTTAATGTTTAGTAAAAATTGTATCTGACGACGTAAATTAAGTTGGATATTTACGGCATTATGGAATCCTGCCAGAAAAGATGTTATGCGAACAATGTTTACAAAAAATGACCGAAAAATCAAATAAACGATATCACCTATTAGGTATGAATTTTTAGATTATTTAATAAACTATAGCCTAATGATTAGATCAATTACGTTTGTAACAGCTGCGATAATAGGAAATCATTAAGATCTGTCGAAATGATGCACTAATTATTAGGTTCATTCTTAAAAGACTTTTAAATTCCGATTACTAAGTTTCTCTGGGTCCTTCGTATGTGGCCCCACAATCAAATCGTGATATCTTCATTTCTGTCGATATCGCCTACGACACGGGCAAAGATGGCTAAATCCTTTAGAAATTTTAAGTTTCCGATAACAATTAGATATGTTAATGGAAGTTATCAACTTTAAACCTTCATTGGGTGGCCCGGGGATAATTATTCCAATCGACGAATCAGGGATTTCGTGAGCCATGCATAACCGAGGTATGAATTCAACTTAAGAACTTTAGGCCATGATTTACTGAGACCTCAACGTTGGGTCTTTGGTATGTAAGATCGGAAG